>JAWQFJ010012788.1:0-58324 GCA_034096865.1 Theodoxus fluviatilis | reverse complement strand
CTGGCAATTGGACACAATTTCATTATTGCATCTTGTGTTCTTTTCAGTTCCCTCCAAAAGTAATGTGTTGCTGCTCCAAACTAGCTGATGAAGCATTAATAAATGAAATTTAAAACCTCTTGCTGTAATCATGTATTGCTCACATCAGCAAAAACAATGCCCAACATGCATTATTCATTTACTGCCTTTTTTGGCATATGAATTTAACTACAATGTTGTTGCATTTGTCGTAGTACACTCAGGCAACAGCATGGGTCATTTTTTCTGAAAGGGTGAGGAGGTGGGTGGTGGTGTGATAGTGCGAGGGGGTGCTGGTGGTGGTGGAGGCAGGGTGGTGGTGGTGGGTAAGGGAGGTGGGGGGGGTGGTGGGGGTGTGGTGGGGGAGGTGATGGTGTTGGTGGAGGTGATGGGTGGGGGTGATGGTCAAGGGGTGTGGTGGAGGTGATGGTGGTGGTGGAGGTGAGTGTGTCACATGGTGGGTGAGTGTGGTAATGGTGGGGTGGTGGGGGTAGGAAGGTGGCGGAGTGATTGTGCGTAGTGGTGGGTGAGTTGTGATGGTAGGAGGTGTGAAGGTGAGTGTGTTGCTGGTGGTGGTGGTGCTTGGCTTGGTGGGTGGTGTATGTCCTGGTGAATTGTGCTGGATGAGGTGAACCGTGGTGGTGGGAGGCGTGATGGTGGTGGTCTATTGCGCCGGTGGTGATTGTGGGTGGTGGTGGCGATTGTGTGGTGAGGTGTGGTAATGGTGGCTCGGTGTGATTGTGGTGGTGATGGTGGTGGTTGTGCTGGTGGTGATGCCGGTTGGTGGGATGCGGATGGTAGGAGATGCGTTGGTGATCTGCGGGGGGGTTGGGGGATGCTGTGGTGGGGAATGGCTGCGTGGGATGTGATAGGTGGTGACTCGGTGGTGTAGGTGGTTGAGATGAGTTTTTCTAACAGCCATTATCACTAGTACATGCTGTGGCTATGTAAATGCCCAGTGCACACAACAAAAAGCCACTAGAGCGCGGTTGACAGCAAGAGAAGTCAATCGGATTATTTTACCATTCTGTCATGTTATCCAAGTGAGGGAGACATTTTCATCCTGTTCTCCACACTCCCCCCCCCACCCCCACGAAAACCCACAAGAGTCTCACTAGAAAAAGAAATAAGGAAGCTGGTATGACAGGATTCCTACTCATTGGCATCACTGGGATGGCTGGGTGGCCAGCGGACTCTGTCCCCCTCTTTGTCTTCACTCTCCTCCTTGTTTCTCTCTCTCTTTGTCTCACTCTCTGGTTCCGTTGTTCTCTCTCGTGTCTGTACTTCTCAGGGTCTCTTCTACCTCCTCTCTCTTCTCTCGCTCCTCGTCCACTCCTCTCTCTCTCTCCTCTCTTCTCTCTCTCTCTCTCTCTCCTCTCTCTCTCTCTCTCATCTCTTCTCTCTCTTCCTCCTCTCTCTCTAATTCTCTCTCTCTCTCTGTCTGTCTCTCCTCTGTCTCTCTCTCGCTGTCTCCCTCCTGTCTCTCTCTCTCTCTCCTCCTCTCAACCTCAAGTCCATTTTGAATCTATTCTCCTTCGGATCTCTGTTCCTCTACTCCGTCATCTCGTCATATCTCATCTCTCACTCGTCTCTTTCTTCTCGTCCACTCCTCGACCTCCTCTAATCTCGACTCGATCTCTCCGTATCTCCTCTACTGGTTCGAATTGCCAGCACACAGTAACCCGTCACAATCTTATGTCCCTCCTGTCGCTGTCCTCTCGGGGTCTCTCCTCCGTCCTCCTCGTCTCTCTCTTCTCTCACTCTCATCTCGTCTACCCAGTCCTCCTCACGCTCTCTCATGTCCTCAATCTCTCCTCCCTCCTCTACGCTCTTCTCTCTCAGGTCTCGTCAATCTCCTCTCTCTCCGCGGCTTCTCACTCCCGCTCTTTGATTTCCCATCTTCTCCATCGCTCTCCCTCTCTCCTCGATTCTCTCCTCTCTGACTCTTCTCAACTCCCATCTCCTCTCTCCCGGCTTCTCTCGCGTACCGTCAGGGTCCCTTCAGCTCTCTACTGCTCTCTCCTCTTCTTCACTCTCTCATCTCTCTCTCTCTCTCAACTCTCTCTCCCTGGTCTCATCCCCTCTCGCATCTCCTCGCCTCTCCTCCATCCTCGGGAGTCGTTTCATTTTCAATTTTTGTCCTCCGCCAGCATATGTGTTCCACACTCAGGGATAGCTAGCAAGCGCTAAAATGAACAAACTTCGCACAGTCTGGCCTGGCTGGCAGAACGTCCTGCCTGAATTGTACAGGAACAACACATTACATTTTGGATGTTATCTTTTAGCTAGTTTTATAACAGGAACCACAAATAGACACTGTGGCTTCTTTGGCAGAAGTTTTCACTCTTGGAGTGTTCTCTAGTTACCATAACAAGTTTACTTGTGCTTCTTGCAGTTCTGACAAGAGAGAGAGAGAGAGAGAGAGAGAGAGAGAGAGAGAGAGAGAGAGAGAGAGAGAGAGAGGAGAGAGAGGAGAGAGATAGAGAGTGACCCTGAAGGAGAGAGAGAGAGAGAGAGGAGAGAGAGAGAGAGAGAGAGAGAGAGAGAGAGAGAGAGAGAGAGAGAGAGAGAGAGAGAGAGAGAGACCCTGAGAGAGAGAGAGAGAGAGAGAGAGAGAGAGAGAGAGAGAGAGAGAGAGAGAGAGAGAGAGACCCTGAGAGACAGAGACAGAGTTACCATAAGATGTTTACTTGTGCTGCTTGCAATTCTAACCATATATATATATATATATATATATATATATATATATATATAGAGAGAGAGAGAGAGAGAGAGAGAGAGAGAGAGAGAGAGAGAGAGAGAGAGAGAGAGACAGAGAGAGACAGCGAGAGAGAGACAGAGAGAGACAGAGAGAGAGAGAGAGAGAGAGAGAGAGAGAGAGAGAGAGAGAGAGAGAGAGAGAGAGAGAGAGAGAGAGAGAGAGAGAGAGAGAGAGAGGAGAGAGAGACCCTGAGAGACAGAGACAGAGAGAGAGACAAAGACAGAGAGAGAGAGACAAAGACAGAGAGAGACAAAGAGAGAGAGAGACAAAGAGGGGGACAGAGTCAGCTGGCCAACCAGCCAGCCAGTGATGCAAATGATTAGGAATCCTGGTCAGACCAGCTTCTTAATTTCTTTCAGTGAACTCTTGTGGGTTGGGGGGGGGGGGGGGGGGTCAAACAGATGAACCATGTCTCCCTACTGGATACATGTACAGAAGGTAAATAAAATCCAGACTTGACTTGCTCTTGCTGCAACCCGCTCTAGTGATCTTGTAGTCACTGGCCTTACATAGCCCACAGCCTAGTGAAAGGCTGTAAAACACCTCCACCACCACTACCACCAGCACCACCATCACCACCACCAGCATCACCACCACCAGCATCACCACCACCAGCATCACCAACCAGCATCTCTACCATCAGCATCACCACCACCAGCATCACCACCAGCACAACCACCACCATCACCACCACAATCACCACCACCACCATTACCACCATCACCACCACAATCACCACCACCACCATCACAATCACCACCAGCGCAATCACCACCACCATCACCTCCACCACCACCATCACCTCCATCAGCACAATCACCAGGACCTCCACCACCACCAGCACCACCACCACCAGCACCACCACCTCCACCTCCAGCATCACCACCACCACCAGCACAATCATCATCACCTCCACCACCACCACAACCTCCACCACCACCATCACCATCACCTCCACCACCACCATCACCTCCACTACCACCACCATCACCACCATCACCTCCACCACCACCATCACCACCACCACCACCACCACCACCACCACCACCACCTCCACTACCACCACCACCACCACCACCACCTCCACCACCACCACCACCTCCACTACCACCACCACCACCACCTCCACCACCCTTTCAGAAAAACTGACCCATGCTGTTGCCTGAGTGTACTACGACAAAGGCATCAACATGGTAGTTCAATTCATACTGCCAAAAGGCAATAAATGAATAATGCATGTTGGGCATTGTTTTTGCTGATGTGAGCAATACATGATACAGCAAGAGGTTTTTACAATTTCATTTATAATGCTTTCATCATGCTAGTTTGTGCAGCAACACATTACTTTTGGAGGAACTGAAAAGAACACAAGATGCAATAATGATTATTGTGTCATGCCAGAGCATTCATAAGAGGACATTGCTTACTTTGTATCTCCTCCTGTGTGAACTCATCCACATCTTCTTCATCCAGCTCCCAGAAGCTCTGGTACTTGTTGGGTTCTCCCTTCTTGGCAGCCATAATCTGCAGACATGGCACACAGGCACTTCTCAAACACCTGGCAGCCTCTGGGCACAGAGCAAAAGGCAACTGCAGTACATGGAGCATGTCTAAATCCCATCATGCTTTGAACAAAAATGCTCAGCTTTTTGCCTGTGATGACAGCTCTTTTGACACAGGAATGTGAAGCAGTTATATGGAATTCTATTTTTCCACTGACTAATTTTAGTGGTCCACTTACAAGTCGCTGTAGAAAAAGCAAAATAAAACAACAGCCAAACCAAACCAAACCAAACCAAACCAAATCAAATTTAAGGGGAGACATGGGTATAAGAGAATTTCACTGCAATGAGTTTTCAAACTATTATTATGGCAATTCAAAGATATACATGAAATTAAGTAAAAGCCATTTTCGCTTCAATGGAAAAAGAGTAGGTCATCAATTATTTTAAATGGCCACCATAACACTTAACAGGTCATTTGTTTTTCATTTTTAAAATGTGCAGCTTAAGATCTGTATAATGCAAAATTGTAATTTTGATGTCCTTAGACCTGTAAATCAGGGATGAAAATGGCTGAGAGGAAAAAAAGAGGAGAAAAGGCCGGGGTCCAGGGGCCACCGAGGCCCAGGTGGGGTCCAGGGGGGCAATGCCCTGCTGGAGAGTCCATTCCCCCCCCCCCCCACCCCCCCCCCCCCCCCCCCCTCCACCGGGCAAAAACGATTTTCAGTCATTTTCAGGGGCTTAGAAGCAATTTCCTGGCATTTAAAACACATTTTGTCAACAGAAAAGGAAATGGTAAATGAGATGAAGTATCTGCTTGTAAATACTGAATGTTTCACTTCTAACCAAGTGGGAGGCAGTGACGGTTAAAATTAGCATGACTGCTGAGCTGAGAATGTGATGCAAATCATGGCAAATGCCATAGGCCTATGAAAACTATGTCTCTCTATAGGCACTCATCCTATAGGCTATAGAGAGAGATGCGTGTCATTGTTCTCTCAGTGTCAGATCCACATCATTGGATGCTACCACAGAGGTGCTCGCCACCAATGACTTGCTAGAAGGCACTTTGCCAATGTTTCAAATTATCTAATCTCGATCCTCGGTGGACCTGAAGAAGATTCACACATATTAAACACCCCCTCCAATTTTCTCAACGGATTTACACAAATCACGAGGGTGACCAAATTGGTGGAAATCCACCGATCGGCAGAATATTTTCATCCCTGGTAATTTCAATATCTAAAACTTGTCAGGTCCTTTTGGGAAAATTCCAAATACTTTTGGACAGGATATTTACCAATTTTATGTTTAAAAATAATTCTTTAAAAAAAACACACCTGTGCGTATGTGTAGCTGCTGATCTGGGGCTAACATCACAAACCCATGTGACAAAATGTTACTACGTGCATAGACAACACCCCCTGAAAAATACAGATCTGTACAATGGTCTGAATATTTTCTGCATAAATTCAAGTTCACAGAAAGTAGTTTTTGAGAGAAAGTTGGGGGGGGGGGGGGATGGGCAAACTGCTTTTTCCATCTTCTATGCATTTTCAACAGTGCCGTTGAAAATTATCTGAGAAGTTAAGGTTCCTCATTTGCATTTTCACATGTATTGTATCGTGTTTTAACTAGAGAGACATTGGAATTACACTGCAGAGGGTTGAAACAACAACAAAAATGCTCATCTATAGGTCAAAACCTCCAAAATATAATATTTTGATCCTTTTTCATACCCATGTTTCCCTTTAAACAAGTACAGCAATGACTATTACATCACCATTATAATCTTGGTCCAAGCGACTTGACACAGTAGTGTTGATTGGTTTTCTAGTTCCGTGTTACAATAATAGTGCACAGCAAGAGAATGTACTGACCATTGTGCTGCCCAACACTCCTTTGTGCATTCACAGCACTGCATGCATCATACTGCATTTGAAACTTGCATATTTGCCACATTTCCTTGCATTGCACTTTACCGCACATTTAATGCATTGCCTTGCCTTGCATTGTTGTACTGAGGAATGTAACATTGTCATCATTGGGCTCTGTAGTCAGTGTAGATAATGCATTGCGTTGTACCTGTACCTGATAGAGAACTTCTGCATTCAGACCCAGGGAAGGAGTGCCCTCAACAACGAGCCCTTCTTCCACGGTGGAATCGGGTCTCTCCTCGTCAGAATCCATCGCAAACCAACGAAGCTGCAACAAGCAGATAGCTACACTGTGACTATCGCTCACTGCCAACATCATGAACATGATGAATGATTCCTATTCTTATTTTCGTGATAATCATAATGAATGATGAAACCCAGCAAATAGGTGGATCACAGGTTACCATCGGTCGATACACACCATCGTCAAATTAAGGGGTAGATTTCCTGCCCTCATATCTGTATGACCGGGGAGTGGGAGGGTGAGGAGGAATTCCAATCCTCTCGGGTTGGAATGTTGCATACTCTGTGACGTCTGTCAACAACTTGTTTACGACGCGGCTCCTCGTCGTCATCATTTCAAAACAACCGAATGCAAATGAATGTTAATAATCCAGCAAAAAGTCATTCATTACAACTTAACAAATATGTGATGTTTACATCAAGACAGCCCTAACTAACCTGCTGATGGACACGGTTGAGAAAAATCCGGACACTGCAGTCTATCGAAGTATGTCCAACTGTGATCGAGAAGCCTCGGATCTTTAAGGGAGGTAACTCTTATTTAGCGTCCGCTTAACAGAAGTATCCCGCGTTCTTTGTCAACGCTCTGTGTGTGTGTGTGTGTGTGTGTGTGTGTGTGTGTGCGTGCGCGCGCGCGCAACAATCTCGTTTTACTTGGATGGAGATTCCCGTCGTTGTGTGTGCCTGTACTGAGTATGACAAAAATGGCTTGGTACCTATGCATTCTGTGATCCCGAGCCAAACTGTATTATAATCTTTGACCCGAGTCAGTATTCGCCGGTAGGCGAAGTCTCTAGTGTAGTGAACTAGAATGGGTACCTATTACAATTTACAGTATTAGCATTCAGACGCAGGGATGTTTTCCGATACAACTTGTGTGTTTTATCAATTTTTATTATTTATTAATACTGTATTTAGAGAGAAAAATACATTTAGACAGCATTGTCCATCTTTTAGTGGTCCTCGTTAACACCCCCCCCCCCTCTCTCTCTCTCTCTCTCTCTCTCTCTCTCTCTCTCTCTCTCTCTCTCTCTCTCTCTCTCTCTCTCTCTCTCTCTCTCTCTCTCTCATGTAGATTATTTTTAAAAACATAGTCGGAGATAATTTAGGCTAATAGCGTTATTAAAACAATTCTAGATTTGAGTGGCTGTGTGGACAAATTATTTTCGAAATAATATCTTTATGGACTAGAGGAAGCAGTCGATCAGTTGGCTTTCGAATGAGATTGTAAGAATTTCTTAGTTGGATAGGTACGTGAGGCTGTTTGGGGGTGTTAAAAAAAAGTAAAATGGAACAAGGTCGTAAGGGCTTAATAGGCTATGTGAGAACAGCTGTCTGGTATTACATTATGTTTTCAAATTTAAACCATTTAATTAAGCGTTGAGAACAGTTTGTGCGACGGAGTAGAGATTGTTCTGTTAAGTATGAGCTCCGTCGAGATCGAGACACACTCGGGAAGACAGAGTGATATTTTCCTACTTCTAGGAAAACAACGGCGCGTCGCTTACAAAATCAGTGAAAGACACGACTGTTTTTGGAGCAGAATTTTTTTTCTACAATGGTGACCTCCTGCTGTGTGAAGAACTGCCACAATCAGCATGACAGAGAGAATGGTCGACGTGTTTTTTTTTTGTCGTACCGCGTGTTGCAACGCGAAAAGGCAAGGAAATGCTGGATCTCACAACTCAAAGGGATCGCTCAACTGAACCTGAAGTCACTCACTTTTGACACTAAGGCAGATCGATATGTTTGATGTCGCAGAGACTAACAACAGTGTTTTGTTCTGTTACCTGATTTGACTTTTTGATACTACAAAACAGCAATATCAATTGCATCGATATTCAATGTTTGTTCAATCTGATTGGACCGGTAGAAATCTGGGTCGACGTTTTGTGAATAGGCCTCGTTCGCAGCGACAACTTACAAGTGACCGTGAAATAGGACGGTAAAATCTCATCGTACACATCGTTCGCAGCGACAACGGAGCTCATTTGACGAGCACATTGTTTTATTAGCCAATTTAAAGCTACTTTATGTGCTTCAGGGCAGTGACCCCCATATGTTGCCACTGTAGTCTTCGTGTGGCAGGATATATATTTATGTTTATTGCTTCCTTGTAAGAATGTTCTAATTCGTTTAAAAACGAAGATATTTTTGCTGATCTTTTTAATTATGTGCTCTGCATGTTCTTTCCAGCTGTAGGTGGCGGTCAATAACTTTCCAGAGAAGTTTGTATGTTTGAACGTTTGTCAGTTTTTCCTTGTGAATATAGAGACTGAGGTTGCTTACAGGGAGGGACCCAGGTCTACGTTTTTGTTTTGTTGTCAGAATCGTACATGTTGATTTGGGTGGATTTATTTTCATTTAGTCTCATGGCACCGTCATTCTATGTTCTTGAGATCTTTGTTGAGTTCGAGCTCGAGTTCAGTCACCGTGCGTGTATCTCCGGAAGTGCTAAGAGTGCAGTCGTCGGCACAAAAGTCTGCTTCAGAGTATTGCACCTGTTCTGGGAGATCGTTGATAAGGCTGTGACAAAGAGAGGTCCAAGAGGGGGGGATTCCTGAGTTAACTGGTTTTGCCGTAGACATTTTGATGTTTCCAACCATGCACTGTCTGTTTCCTGTTGTGTCGGTAAGGCCGGAACCACTTGAGGGATGGTAAGGAACAATTACAACGGTGGGGTTTTGAGAGAAGAATGTTATGAGGAACGAGATGGAAGGCATGTGAAAGATCAAGGAAAACCGCAGCTGCTAATTTGTCATTATTAATGTTATTGTATCATGTGTTCGTTAAAACAGTAAAGGCGGTGTAACAGGAGTGAAGCTTTCTGAAGCATGACTGGGACTGGGTCAGTAATTCTTTTTCTTCACTGTAGTTTGAAAGATAATCGTGCACATGTCTTCCTAAGATTTTACTTATGACCGGCAGAATTGAAATAGGTCTATAGTTCTCAACTTTGTCTCTGGACCCCTTTTTGTGGATTGACTGTATTTTTGCATGTTTCCATATTTCTGGGATGACACTAGATTGGATGCTTTTGTTACAAATTTTTGTGGTGTATTTGTTAATTACAGAGGCAGCTATTTTAACCATTTTTGCACTAAATATGTAGAGGCCAGCTGCTTTTTTGTGGTTGAGTGTTTGTACAATTTTGAGTGTTTGTACAATTTTGAGTGTTTGTACAATTTTGAGTGTTTTTATATCACCCATCAGTGGAATGTGGAACACATTATTTGATGTTTGAATATGTTGTGACGTTTACTGAGGTTTCTGATTTTAGGCAGTACAAACTGCTCTTTATATTGCTGAAGTACATGCTGAAAGTTTTCAGCTGCATCCTGTGCATCAGAAATTGCTTTGTTATCTCTGACAATTTGCATTTGTTTGTATTTGTGATCAGGCTCTTGAAATGCACGGTTTCCAAATATTTGCCAGATCATATTTGTGTTGTGATAAATTGTTCCTAGTGTCTTGCATTTGCCTGAATAATTAGACGCTGCGTTCTTTTCTGTGATATTTTGAGCTCGAGAGGCGACGATTTTATCTTTTTCCTGGTTATTGCAACCGTTATGTCTTAATTGAACCATTTGGTGTGGACTGACTTTTGACTCGTATAGTTTTTATTGGTGCATGGTATTTTAGTATTTTTAGCATAGCCTTATTTAACTCTTCCATACAATATTGGAATAATCTGTTTCGTCTATTAATCTCCAGTCTGCCTCCTCAAGATCACGTTTGAAAGATTCATCAACGAAGTGTTTGAAATCTCCATACTGTATATATTTGTGTCGTCGCTTTTCTGTTCTTTTATTTTTCGTAAATGAGGATAGTGACCACATAAGGCTTGTTCAGCGCTGCACGTGTTTCACTCCTCAAAAGCAATTTTGGGGCGTGATTCACTCAGTGCAGCGCCGTGCATCACAGAAAAGCACGCATCCGAGGTGATTCACACGATTTTCAAAATGGCGTCTTCGATCCCGCACTGGCCGTCGATGCGTAAAATAACCATTAGAAACATCATTTTGGGACTGGAATGGGCTTTAATCGTCCTAGGCGCTCTGTGTGCGCGAGTAATGGCATTAAGGATGACACAGTAGTGGACTTTATTCATGCAGAATACATTTAAACGTGCATAAACGATGTCTGTGGCAAAGAAAAAACTTTCTTAAGCGTCTAGCAACACAACATGCGGCGCAGAAGACTTACCTTCCTTTAACAAGTGAAGCGCTGCACTATATCTGTAGGTGTTCACTTGAGGCAAGGAGCGCTCAATTGCCAACATGAAGCGCTCATGCAGCGCTTCGTACTCCTGAACAAGCCTTTAGGGTCACTTTTTAATCTGTAGCTCGTACATTTTGTTCCAAGGTTGGGTTGGTTTTATTCACATGGTCAAGAAGTGTATCACTAATTTCTGTAACGCGCATGTGGTTTTATTTTAACACTTTGAGTTAGACCAAAATAATTCATTAAGTGATTCCATCTATTTGTTTTGTAACTATCTTGCAGTAGGTTAACATTTAAATCGCCCATTTTGATTTAGTGTGTGTGAAGAGTCAGTGTTTTTTCTAATTTGTCCGTGAATTCCTCTGTCCACTGCGTATCAGAGGAAGGAGGTCAATAGAAAAATCCTACGACTTTCGAAGTATTGTGCATTGGAATCCTAGGCAGATTCCTTCTATTGCTGTCCTAATTATTGAAAATGAGGATAATCGATAAAGATGTATATTCTATAATGGAAAAAGTGAATGTAACAACAGCTCGAGTTACCTCGAGTTTCAAGAATAGAAATCTAGCCTACGTGTGCATGAATTGGGCAACATTTGCAGTTCAAGTAATGCTAGCTCACAAAGGATGTCTTAAATTAAACTTTAGACTTCATGCAGGCGACATTTTCCGCCAGACGAACAATTTCTATCAACTCTGGTTAGAGCTTAAAATAATCTGCAACTGCTGTGGCTGCTGCGAATGTTGCCGCTGTCCCACCTCACCCTCCTCTGTCTGCTCCTCCTTTTGCTCATCCCCCCTCAACCTACTGTCCCTTCCCGACGTTTAGAAACTATACTTCTCCCTCAGTTCCATCCATCGATCCACGTTTTTCTCCTCCTCCCTAACTTTGATCCTTCTTTATGTGTCCATCATTTTGTCCCTCGTCCCCCTCCCCCCCCCCCCCCCCCTCTCATCCTCCTCCTCGTCGTCCTCGTCCTACTCCTCGTCGTCCTCGTCCTCCTCCTCGTCCTTCTCCTCGTCGTTCTCGTCCTCGTCGTTCTTCTCGTCGTCGTCCTCCTCCTCGTCGTCGTCTTCGTCTTCCTCCTCGTCGTCATCTTCGTCCTCCTCCTCCTCGTCGTCGTCCTCCTCCTCCTCGTCCTCACCGTCGTCCTCGTCGTCGTCTTCGTCCTCCTTCTCGTCTTCGGCCTCCTTCTCGTCTTCGACCTCCGCCTCGTCTTCGTCCTTCGCCTTCTCTGTCTTCCTTCCCCCACCCACCCCTCCTTCGTCCCTCAATCCCTTCTCTCCTTCCTGCTCCTACTGCTGCCTCCGCTTCCACTGCTTCTTTTGCTCCTGCTCCTCCTCTTCTTCTGGCAGAAACAGCGTCCCTTTTCACCCCGCAGCTCTTTCTGCTTCATGTATGGAGTCCACTGTGCTACTGAATGTACAAGAACACGTTGTGAGCTTCGAATTTTTATTGGGTCCTCAATGTTATGAACACAATGTGAATTGTCATTCAGTTTTACAGGAAATCAAATCGTCGAGGTCAGAGTCTCTTCAAAAGAGAAGTAAATATGGGTTTAAAAAAATGAATGAGTCAACTTGAGAATCCACGAGTGAAGAAAATAATTACCATAAGTACACAGTCACTTGGTGAACATTCGTGTGCTGAAGAACTTTTGTATCTGAACCAACATTTATGTTCATATCTGCACGCTTATAGTTAGAAGCGTCACCCGCTCGCTCGCTTACAAGCACGTACTCTCTCTCTCTCTCTCTCTCTCTCTCTCTCTCTCTCTCTCTCTCTCTCTCTCTCTCTCTCTTCACTCTCTCTCTCTCTCTCTCTCTCTCTCTCTCTCTCTCTCTCTCTCTCTCTCTCTCTCTCTCTCTCTCTCTCTCTCTCTCTCTCTCTCTCTCTCTCTCTCTCTCTCTCATATCGACACACTCGCACGCGCGCATACGCACACACACGCACACGCATTCACACACACGAGCGCGCAGATTTGCTGTCATTTGCACACAAGCTCGCAAACAGGCTAGCAGCCATACACACGCACACTCATAAATGCACGCGCTCCCAAGCAGGCAACACGCACAGCCATTAACGCAAGCAAGTTCACAGAGTTCTTAATTACAATCGTGTGGTTTACTTGCAAACAGAGTGAGCTTGGCTACAAATGCACTCCTGCCAAGTTTAACATACAGAGCCGAAGCCCTGCGTGGGACAGACAAGAAAAAAAGAAAGACCGCAGGCGGGGACTGAACCTGCGACCTTTCGGATAGCGCCCGAAATGCTCTACCAGCTGAGCTACCATGGTCCGTGTTGTCTTCTGTCTACACCGCCTGGCTGCACTGCTGGATGACGCAGATAGCAAAGTGTTCCTACAGAGCCTGGCCTCACAGTTGTTGAAGTTTACAACACGCAACTCGTTGAGAAGAAAGAAGCCAAATATGTGCACAAATGAACTGCGTGTTTTAAATTTGCTCCGTTCATGCTGGCGCCACACCAAACCAGACGTTTTCCTTACATGTATGTTCTCTGCAGTTCCAGTCATTTTGACAGGGGAAAAAGCGTCTTTCAGGTACCCAGCAAAGCCTTGCCAGTATGACTTTTTCACCGGGCAACAAAACATCTTGCAAGCTCAAGCATTACTAGACACTGATCATATTAATTGAACATGCCAATTCATCTTCTAAACATGCTGAAAATGATAACATAAATCTAATATCGTTCTATCATAACACAACGTTATATTGCAGTATTAGAAAAATTACTATTGATATATACACAGGATTAATATATATATATATATATATATATATATATATATATATATATATATATATATATATATATATATATATATATATATATATATAGTCACAAAACCAGGATATGCTCTCCATTCCCACAATGAATATTTTGAATGCTTCATCTATAAAGTTATACACATGAACAAGCCTGCCTGTTACACCCTTGACGATAACACGATTTAATTAAAAGGTGTCAAATAGCATAAAAACAGGGCGGCTGGAGATTCCTTCTTACGTCACATTGTGAACATTTATATCCACTTGATTAATTTCAAGGAGCGGAGTAAATGTCGGTTATAGGAATATAGGAAAAAGAACATCAAGCAGAGGCAGCGACAGCAATGTTACACTGCAGCCATTAGCTTCACTCGAAACAGCACGTGGTAAACTATTCAACAGACATGGCTTTCATAAAAATATCTTAATTAATTAAAGCTAATGGCCACAGTCTTTGTTATAAACGTTTGTCAGACTTTACAAAACTGCATGGAAATAGTGATTTCTACGTACTCTACATCACGAACACAATTCTTTTAAACAGTCAACCCAATAGTGAATGTAATCCGAGACACAACATGTAACCATACTTCCGATATGTATTTTGAAGGTAGTGCGTCAGCGACACGTCGATTGGGTAAGTTTGCAAGTATTGATACATGCAACCCTGTTGTTGTATATCTGGACCATATTTGACAACGAAACTGACACGTTCATCTAACTATACACACAAACATTTTCTAGTTACTACGAGCTGTTCACAACCAGCCAGGGCGAGAGCAGAAATAAATTTCAATGCTGCGTCCATGACTACGTGGTAAGGTATGTACATGGTATTGAACACATTATGTAGTCATGACATGGAAATGTCGTATGCCTCGGACATGACAACATCCAGGTTACACAGCATGCAAGGCAGGCATTTTCATTACGTTTCTCTCGCACCCGGACACCATTGTCAGAATACTCAAACGGGTCAAGGGTCAAGGGAGACCAATGACGCAAGAGTAAGATTTATACGTGACACATTAATGCACTTTCACTGATTAAGTGACGAAACCTTACTATGAAACGTTCATGCCCTCTGACTAAGCATGGTCATCAGACTTGGACGAGACAAAAAGTCTTCCTTACTGCAAGACAAAATCATGTCAAAAACCATTACGTCGTATTTTAAAGTGCAACATTACACAATGGATTCAAACATCACCAATAATTATACAGAATCGATACACAAGTTTGGGACCTATCAATGTGATCTGTCAACCATAAACTTCCTTCAGTGCTGAAGGCAATCTGGAACGACGCTGCTATTTCCTGTGGAAGTGCACTCCTGAAACCCTACACGCACGATCACAAGAATAACACTCGAATTAGATATTGGCTTCCAGCAGTTGTTGACGGCGTACGAGTTGCTTTCCCTCTCTGACATACCTTCCTGAGGTCTCTTGGTAGCAGTGCTTCACCATGACGCTTCTGTAACAAAGCGATGAAGATATTTAATCGACCGACTGCCGCCAGTCATACAATGCGGTAGTCAGCTGGTGAAAATTTTTGGGCGGAGTCAGCATGGGCATTGGTCGGAACCACTATTAGGGGCGGGGCTACGGAGAGATGTCACACTCAATGTTACAAATTCGTATATATTCGAATGATGACGTAACTGCCCGCCCAGACAACCCATTGTTGTGCCACGTGGTTTGCACCAAAACCACCAGTAAAGGGGAAGGAACTTTGGCTTCGCAATGTCGAGGAACAGCATTGAAAACAGTAAACGATCGTCTCTTCTATCAGTAGACTTGAGTTTCAGGTTTTCCCCGAGGTCTTGCCCAACACCATTTCTCAGAACAAATCAGCAGTAGCCTACACACAGGACCGAACTAGATTGAAATCTGAGTTGGACCTTGAGTGCAAAGGGTACATTCAGTCGAAAAACGTGACAGAGGAATATTCGATCATGCTCAAATACAAGTTTTACGTAGAGCACAGTGAAAAGGCATTAGAAACTCTGGTTAGCATGCACAGTGTCATTTTACATGTTAAATCAAAGTTAAGTAACATATAACACGAATACTATCTTCATGAATTCTCAGACTTTAACAATTGAGGAAGAAAACTACACATGCATTTCTCTGGTGTACAAAACGACATTATAAGAAAGAACTGTACTCATGAAAGTGTCAACGTACATTCGGACACAAAAATGCTCCTCTCTCTCTATTCCGGTGACTCTACACTCATCATTTCACACACACAAAACAAATTTACTTCAGTAATTGAGCTCAAGACAAAAACATAGCACCCATAACACTCGGAAATGCTAGAGTACAGCATTAACATGTTGTAGAAATGTGGCGGTTATCTTTACATACACAACGCTCATTCGGACACGAATTGTGACTATGTACAGCATCTTGGACTCTGTATGGGGGTCATCTCGACTCTGAAGTCTGCATAAACACTGTCGATGATTTCTCGCTCTGCACTCAAAATACGACAGAAGGCAGAGGAACAGAGATGGGGAACTCTGAATGCAATGAGGTATGCATACAAGGAGTCAATCAAGATGGGGAAGTTACATAGACAGAGCCATGTGTCGTGACAGAAGGAAAGGACACAGGTGCTACGAGGGTATTTTACTTGATCCCTGAGCCTGCCTCGATATCCAGGAAGAGTTCTCGTGGTAAGGTCACTGGAAGCCATTTTTTTTCCTCAGCGCCTTGAAAATGGAGCACTCAATGCTAAATTGATTGATCAGCGCTTCACGTGGAAATACTCTTTTGGTCACGTATTTGAATCACACGTCACCAGACAGGTAGCAGTCCAAGACACGAAGTTTCTCGTGGCAGGTTTTGGGCTGACTTAGTGTCTGTGTAATTCACGAAAAATCACTTGGGACAATTATCCTTGGTTGGGCCAGTGGTGAAGATCCCGAAAGCTCAGAAGCCAGATTCCAGGCGATGAAGAGACCCATCGTGCAGCCTACACCATGCGTTGCATGGGAGAGTTCGCAAGTTGCAAACCAAACAAGAATTTAAAGAACATGAGTGAGCGATATAGTCGAAGACAAGTAAACTCTGTTGTTGGAGTTGTTGTTCTGCTTTTCAGCACCTGAACCTGCACGTAGAGAATGACGGCAGTCACTGACGTGCTTGTGCACTTACAAACGAACGTGCCAAAAAACGCTCGTACGTCTGATGAACCAAGGACGTGCCATTCAAAGCTTGCAAACACCTCAGTATACAAGTTTTGGGCGTGGAAATGGGTTTGTGTACGTTAACGTTACGTGTGGGACGGGTTCTCATTTACTTTCTAGCACGGAGAGGTGGGTTACTTTGTGACGTAATCCTGTCACTCATCTGCAGTAGAAGCATATATGTCGTTATGGAAACGGAAGCATGCCCATGAAACTGTAAACAGGCACGCACCAGAAATGGCGCGGGCTAAAACAATTTCAGATAAATCTGTAATGAGAATGTTACTTTCACATAGTACTTGTGGAGGTGTTCCTTCAATGATGTTGTCTACGCGATGCAAACGTTTTAGCTAAGAAAAACTAAAGGTAGACATGATCATGACTGTTCGAACAACAATGGTGCATGCAGACTTTTTCTCCCGCTTTAGCTATCTTCATAAACTTGATCACAACAAGCGGAGTATTTTCATTGTATCATTGCATTTAGTTTTCGAGACGCTTTGACTACAGTGGCAAAATAAGGGATTATCATTGCGTTCTTTGCTTTTATCTAAATATCAATTTCTTGGATGCAAGGGATAGAAGAAATACTGATCATGCTGATCGACTTTTACTTTTCAAGCCATGAACTCATCATGGAAACTGTCAGGCAGCGTACATCATGAAGTGATGTAGCACAGATCTCCGTATTAATGGTAGCAAACTGTTATGTCAAACCCGCTTCCTCAAAACTCGACACGAGAGATTGAAAATATCTGTATTATTTGAATAAGGTAAAAGTAGATTTGCAAAATATTAAATGTCTTTCATCTTCTCAAATGATATGGTCAGTGATGCTGTTTTCGCCCAACTTAACGGCTGCATTCGATCGCCATACTAAGCTTTGCGTGTGATGGTTTTCCTAGATATTCATTACACTTTGCAATGTACGCCCTGCACGGTTTGTGAGCAGCATTCCTTCAGAGCCGACATTAGTTTCTGGCGGGTTCCCACACCTTTTTTTTTGGAAAATATTTATACGTTACTGCACCGCTTTGTAATTCTATTAGTAGTATTACTTTGCATGGGTGGAGACTGAATCGAGCGAGGCGCTGACGACAGCTTACAGAGAGCCAAAGACCGATCTACAATGCTATAGACCCGAAAATTGTGATCAATTACGGTCTTACTATGGGAGAAGAAATGATCTTTCCCAGGAATATGTGAAATGAAAATACTTCTATCGAGAAAAAAGTGGACCTTTTGATCGAAGGACGGTGTGACTGTCGGGTCTGTTGAGCTGACATTTCTTTCTACAGAAACATACAGTAGATGGCGCGATATAAATCGCCTGGCCAGTATCTCGCTGACCTCCAAAGGTGGCAATGCTTGCAATAGTGTGTCTTTTCGGATGGAGGATTACCCCATACAATCCAATCTTCAGTTCAAAGCGAATCCCAAGGAGCGATTTCCCAACGACCAATTCAAGACCGCTTACTTCTGATCCATTGTTGTGCAGTATCAGGCTGCCTCGCTCAGCGTATTACTGGTTG
Source organism: Theodoxus fluviatilis (assembly GCA_034096865.1). Lineage (NCBI taxonomy): Eukaryota > Metazoa > Mollusca > Gastropoda > Cycloneritida > Neritidae > Theodoxus > Theodoxus fluviatilis. The sequence goes on along the minus strand of JAWQFJ010012788.1, from coordinate 40,121 downwards.
TTTCTCACGCATTCATTATCGTTACCCCAAAAAACTAAAGCGTTCGTTTGTCTTTGTCGTCGTCCTTGTCTGTTTTTCTTGCCAGAGTCGAAGGTCAGGGTCATTACCATATTCTCCAACGAACAGTTTAGACGAAATTTTCCAACGTTATTGTCATTATCACTAGCACCACCACCACCACCACCACCATTACCAGCACCACCACTACCATTACCAGCACCAGCAATGCCATTATCATCACCACCACCACCGCCATCATTACCAGCACCGGCAATACCATCGTCACCAGCACCAGTACAACACCACCATTACCAGCACCAGTACACTACCATTACCAGCACCAGCACCACCACCACCATTACCAGCACCGGCAATGCCATCATCATCACCACCACCACCGCCATCATTACCAGCACCGGTAATGCCATCGTCACCAGCACCAGTACCAACACCACCATTACCAGCACGAGTACACCACCATTACCAGCACCAGCACCACTACCACCACCACCATTACCAGCACCGGCAATGCCATCATCACCAGCACCACCAACTCCATCATCATATCATCATCAACAACAGTGTATCCCTCTCAAAACTCTGAATACTTTACATTATGGAAACCAAGCATAACTGTTCCGAGTATAAGTATCCATTGTATGTCTCTGTCGTCTGCTGTGGCAGGCTGCCGACTGCTCCACGTATCGCTTGAAGTGTCATCGTCGCCCATGCACATAGGCTGGTCTTCTCGACGTGAAAGTGGTGCTACCACTTGGACAGGCGTGTCGCGTGATCGTCTGCTCGCACTCGTCTTCCATTCCTCTAGAGTTCCACGTCCTCGTCATCGAAATAATCAGCGCCGACGCTGTCCAGTGTCTGCGTGCTGATGCTGTGACCGCCATTGCTGTACGTCTGTGTGGCGCTTGTGGAGCGGCTGAACCCGCTGCTGAAGGACTCGGATGACTTGAGGCGTTGCGTCATCTCCACCTCTGTTGGAAAATGGAGAAAGAAGCGTGTTATGGGAAATATGTGGATAGCATACTGTAATCTATCATCCGAATCATTTTACATCCCTCACAGGCAAGTGGATGATGGAGACCACTAAGGATGCGACTGGTCAGGAATAAAAGAAAGTACAAATCTGGAAGAACACAGCCCAGCCGCCAGCTAATGTCAGACAGAAGCTCATAGATTAAAACGAAAACAGAGACGCACAAACTAAAGGGCACAAAGAAATAACTAAAAAAACACGCCTGCGTGCACGCACATTCAGAAGCACGCACGCGCGCACGCGCAGTTTCTCATGTTCTCTCTCTCTCTCTCTCTCTCTCTCTCTCTCTCTCTCTCTCTCTCTCTCTCTCTCTCTCTCTCTCTCTCTCTCTCTCTCTCTCTCATCTCGGGAAATAATGGAAACTGGGTTGACAAAATAAAAGAAGTATTGTATAGATATGATTTTGCTGATGTATGGCGTAATCAGAATGTGCGGAATGAGACAGAGTTCTTGCTCGAGTTCAGAAAGCGCCTTATCACTGAGTACATGAATGTATGGACAGTTTCAATATCAGCGAGTGGTAGATATGAACTGTACAGATCCTTTAAGACAGAATTTAATAGAGAGAAATATTTGTATATATTAGATAAAAAAGTTTTTCGAGATGTTTTTGTTATTTTTAGGATGGGATTCAGCGATCTGTTCACGCATAAATACAGATTTTCTACGGAGCGAGCTGATAATGCTTACTTATGTCCATCATGCTATGAAACAGACGAAAATGAACAGCATTTGTTACTTGAATGTCCTGCCTATGAAGATCTCAGACGAATGTATATATGCAAGTTGATGACGAATACATATGCCTTTGATGTTAAGGTACTCCTGTCGCTGGAGGAGCCTAAGGCAGTACGAGCGGTTGCAACGTATTTATATTATGCATTCAAAAGAAGAAAAGAAGCTGTTTCTATTGCTATGGCCGAAGAGGCATATTATGTGTAATTGTGTTGTGATGGGCCGGTGGCCTAACAAAAATAAACCATTCGTTCGTTCGTTCGTTCGTTCTCTCTCTCTCTCTCTCTCTCTCTCTCTCTCTCTCTCTCTCTCTCTCTCTCTCTCTCTCTCTCTCTCTCTCTCTCTCTACTTTTCACTTCTTTAGTCTTTGCCTCATTTCAAATACTCGTGAGTACACTTTCTGTCACGTGACTTCACCGAGGATTATTTCACTTACGTAAGAAAACAGTCAGAGCATGTAACTGTCTCAAAATAGGTACACTTTACAAAAGGATATATCAGCATGATTCCATATTTTGAGTGTATTTGAAAGTACGTGCTGCATAGCGTTGAAATGGACTGGGAAGTCAAAATGCATTTGCGTGTGACTATACTTTTAAGAAATTATTAATAAATCAGCACATCTTTAAATATGGGGTTTTCTCACCAACTTCGTACCGAAGGGGAAAAAATAGATATTTTAAAAGACCAGCTCACAAGATTCGACTTTCAGAGGCAACAACAGTATCAAGCGCAACAAATACTCCATCTCCTGCAAAGCAGGAAATATTTGTTGATCAAACATCAACAAGAAATGGAGAGACTGGGCGACTTGTGAAACACAAGTACATAATGGTGTCGAGGCCTCGTCCATCGTTGGAATTACCAAAAAAAGGTAAAGGTGTGGTTTTTTATAGCGACTTACACCCTTTGTCTGGGTCTCAAACCGCTTACACTTTACCCCCTGATCACTGGGCATCTTCGTCAATCCTCACTGGTACCTCACAACAAACATAGTGACATACATTTAAGACGCACACAGTCAGGTACCAGCACCAACTCCGCTCCCTGGGGAGTATTCCAACCCGATGCTGGCGCCTGGCCGCATACAAGGGTTAATCGCACAACGTTTTTGCCAATATTGCCCTCACAGGTACCCGGTTTTACTCCTGGGTGGGGAGAAACAATGCGAGTTAAGCATCTTGCTCAAGGATGCAACTCTGGAAACCGCGCAGCTTCGAACGCCGTACCCACTGGCCGCAAGCGACTGTAGGTCCAGCGCGCTAACCACTCGGCCACAGAGCCCCAACCCTCGTCTAAGCGACCAGCAAATTACGGTGAGTGATCAATCATGGCATCCTATCGAATGGAAGTCGCTTGAACTCCGTTGGGGCATCACCGTCCCGGTTCAGTCTGAACGGTGCCGAGGAGGGAACGAAAGTATTATTGAAACCCCACAGAGCTCGTTTGTCTTTGGTGCCGTGACTGAGTAATCCCGCACAGCAGACGTATGGATTTCCCCCCCAGAGATAGGGCAGAAATACGGCAAAAACATCAGGACGGAAGGTCTATCGTGTGCCCGCTTATCAGATTTCCCCATGCGCCGTCCACTGTAAAACTCGTGGACTTGACAGAGCCAGGAAATAATTATAGAGTGTGAAAAACTCAAACGCCTTTCCCCCCCAGTAATACCACTGGGCTAAGGGGAATTGTACAGAGTACATCACGCTTATCCGCGAAAAAGTTGCTGACAAGAGGACATTTTGTTGCGAATTAAATCCACTCCCACATCTCCCATAACAAACTTGAACTCTTTCCAAATCTTACACATTATTATTACATGCATTAAGAAACCGAAGATGATACTTTCTCGCGACTCTTTTCACTAAAATGAAAGAGAACGAATGTCTATAACATTTAGTGCGTTCACTGTTGTCAAGTGTCCTATTCGGGCATGTGGGCTAATTCTACGCGAAATAAAGGTATTTCTACTTGCAGATGTGTGGGAACTGTGTGGGGGAACAGTATGTGTGTGTGTGTGTGTGTGTGCGTGCGCGCGTGTGTGCGTGTGCGTGTGTGTGTGTGTGTGTGTGTGTGTGAGAGAGAGAGAGAGAGAGAATGAATGAATAAACACATTCGACGGGGTGTCAGAGCAACGACACAATTTATGAATCATAACTCACATGACATTATGTGAAATTAGAAGCATTAGAATCATCACAAGGTACAGCACCCAGTTGTGCTATAGTTTAGGCGAGATGAGGAAAAGGCTCACTGTGGGAATACGCATTGTTGGGTACAATTCATCACGGGCAGTCCCCTCTGTACGAACCACATTTCAGTCTTTGCAGCTTCTCCAACTCTTGCCTTGAAAACGGGTATTTTAAAACATGCAAATGCGAGAATGATTAAATGGATTGAATTTTGTTGTTCTATGTGTCTTAAAGTTTACTCATCTAGAAGATGGTCGAAAGACCTCAGCAACGCTCCAAAAGAAATACCAAAATTCATGAGGTAAATTTTGCAAATGCTGAAGAGTCGTTGGATTTCGCAGCCTGTACTACATTTGCGTCTCATGCGTGTACAGCAGGTTAAATACGTCGTCAATTTTGAAATGTGTCCATTACGTAAAAAAACCTTTCACGATCAAATTGATTTCGTCAGACACGGGATATATCACCAAAGCGGCGCCACTCGGTGTTGAAATTCCTGGCTTGAGAATTCAGGAAAAGCCAGAGGACTTTAATATTTTTGGACGAAAACTCTTCCCATCCATCAAAGTCACCAGACCGCGGACTTCCTCCACAAGGATCAGTGACTGGAATCTCGTGGCGCCACAACGTGCTGCTCTGGGCCTAGACCGGGACCACAGGCAAAAGCGGAACTTCCGTCTTGAAATTTGCGGGAAGACTTTTGGGGTCAACAGAACTGGACACACGGTGCCCATCAAGAATGCCCGACACGTCGCCGGTAACGGACGAGTCCGTAGCTCTAAGGCGATTCAAGCCCGACCTGATCGTGTGATGGCTCGGACCCCGCTTGGTCCTTAAGAGATGAACTGTCGATCAATTTCTATCGCTCGATCTATTTGTTTTTCATCTGCTACCCTCCAATGGTCGCCGACAAGGAAAGCCACTTAGCCCGTGTGTATTCATCTGCCACAGCCTCGCGTTTCGTGATTCACTCTCTCCCTGATGGAGAGGTAGAGTCTTCTGTTATTTACGATGAGAAGCCGTCCAGGTTGAGTGATTTGTCTATAATCCCAACGGGCACTTGAGAGGGATAAAAGAGGCTTGCCGAATAGTATGAATTAAAACGTTATTATTTGTAAAAAGTTTCTCTTCAAAAATCGCCAGTACTGACGTGGGTGTTGGAAAAATATGTCTATAAAACAGTGGCAAAGTGGAAATGGATAAGATTTACACATTCCACTTTTTTCCCGCAAGAAACATAAAACAACAACAACAACAAAAATAACAATAGGAAAGTAAGGAAAACATCTCCAGAAACCAAATGAAGATCTTTCAATAAATTTCTCGGAGCAACACGTCTGCTTCACCATGGACTGGAAAAGCAGTTCTAATCTCTTGCCTCGGAGGATGTTCTCTCAAGGAAATCTTCGTCAGTCAGTTCGCCTCGTTGATCAGTCGAGAGTCAGCTAAGGATCGCCCTCACGGGCGCAGCAAGACCGGCCTTTTGATTGCTGTCATCACTGAACGCATTACAAGATGCAACGAGGCTAATTTTCTGCATAGGAAGCACGCCTCCCTGCAGATGGCTGGAGACGCCAAAGCCTCAGAACCGCGAGCAGCAACGGCGTGGCTGGAGGCCCCAGACAAAAACTCGTCTAGACTGAGGAAACGAAATCGCCGCATAGGGACCTCCAGAACAACAGCCCGAAGCCACCTTTGCACTTTCCCCAAGACGCCATGAAACGTCGTTGAGATCCGGCCTCCCTGGACGGCCCTGGAGTCGGTGCTGGGATGGTGTCAGGTCGGCACGAACGTCGGCAAGGAGTCTTCTCGCTGGAGGCCACTGGCAGTGGACAAACTTCGTTTTTGTTCTCTCTCTCTCTCTCTCTCTCTCTCTCTCTCTCTCTCTCTCTCTCTCTCTCTCTCTCTCTCTCTCTCTCTCTCTCTCTCTCTCTCTCTCTCTCTCTCTCTCTCTCTCTCTCCCTCTGTGTGTGTGTGTGTGTGTGTGTGTGTGTGTGAGAGAGAGAGAGAGAGCGAGAGAGAGAGAGAGAGAGAGAGAGAAAGAGAGAGAGCAATCTTTTTTAATTAACCAAAGTCTTATCTTTCGTTTTGTGACTTCCAATAACACTTAAAAAGGACCTTCTGCACGTTAGATTTACGTAAAGATCAATGTACATAAAGAAGCACTTAAATGGAAAAGATTGTTGTAAAGCCAAAGACCTGTGTCTTTGATGAATGTCAAGGTCGAAAAACCGAGATCGAGAAAACAATCGTTCTCTACTTTAACACCAGATCGTTTCATTGTCAAACTTTGGTTAAAGCGAATCCACCTTGAAATACTTTGCCGTTGTTATATTCGGTGGCTCTTGCGATGCTACTACGTGTAGTCTGAGAAAACCAGCCATAGCACCTTTAGCTCCGATTGGACACCTGAACAAAACTCGAAATGAAGCAGTCAGAACCTGTCCGTGGATATCTGAAACCGAGTCCCTACAGCTGACCTGTGTGACATAAGAATGAACCAGACTGACTGAGAATCAAGTCATGCTGGATCCCTTTAACATAAGTATTTCTTATCTTTCCCGTCATTTTCGCTTTGCATCGTGTAGTTGAAGCATGCATCGTCCCGGAGAAACTTCCTGATTTCCTTACTAGATGTTTTCGCTCAGACGAAGCACTTGGGTTATAACAGAGAGACGCCCTCTTACGGTCAACCGACGCATTAGCCAGAGGCAAGGGAGGCAACGCTTGCCTGACAGTCTGAAAGATGGCGTCTGAGGAAGTAGCCTGACCAGGGGAGAGAACTGGTGACAGTTTGATTGTCTGGAAGGCAGCCAGCCAGCCCCAGCGTAGACTCCACTGACAGGGGTGCTGCCTAAATTAGGCAGAGAGGCCGCAGAAAAGAAATTTGTCAGAAAAGCCCCGTCAATTTCAACCGCCGTCAGTCAAGATAACGGCTTTCTCTCGCTTATGGTTAATTTGTTTGAGAACATAGCGGGAAAAAATGGCGGAACACACGATTCCGAATGAGAGAAATGATGGCTTCTGCGGGCATAATACCAAATAAAGGTTGTATACAGCTCTCTGACATATTTGTCGACCATCACTTGGGTTGGTAGGATTTGCCAAGAGAACAGCTAAATCGAAGTCCTTTTTATGGGGTCAGACTCGAGGCAGACGTCGATATGAGGTCGTTGCCCCTTTCTCGCCTAGCCCAGATGTTCACGCGGCTTTGTAGATGATTATCCAGAGAGAACCAAGTGGACTAGGTAGAAAATGAAACTGTATCTAAAGCTATATTAACCATCAACGTGGACGTCCCTATAGACAACTTGATTATTTTCAGATAATCCCCGGAGCTCTGAAGCTGACTGCAGCTGATTTTCAATAACCAGGAAATATTTTTTTCACCGAACTAAATCGAGAGGCTACAACATTCGAGAAGTATTTTGCGGCATTGATGACAACAAAGCTGGCAGTAATACTTTTCTGTCTTGAGCATGAAAACAAAACTCCATCTATATCCCCCTTAGACCCAGACTTTGATAGTCTACGCTTGTTGTTATCAGCAGAATCGCTGCTGGCATTAACGTTGTAGTCGTCGTTGTCGTCGACGATATTATTGTGGTGGTTTTGGTGTTTTAGACAGATTGTACAGAGATGGCTTTGCGCATTAACTTAAGTTTTTCTTTGATCTTGCCCAGTTTCAAAGAGGCATGAAGAGTAGTAGTGAACACCACCTCAAAAGCATTTAAGTATACATATACATGGTTCATATTACAGGGATGATAAGGGGTTTACTGACAACGTTGCTTATGAGAATATCTCAAATGAACATTTTCGGATTAGGGTAAAAATATGCCTTTACACTTGCACGAAATCGCCAAGTCCCGAGGGTGCCCTTTTTGCTTCTCGCTATTTTTGAATGCCATCGAACGTCTTCGCTTCATCTTGATGGATCGATATCGTAAATAGATCACACTGGCCAAAGTAACCCAGGTCGTAAAATCTTCAATATCGACTTCTTTCTTCGCCTTTAACTCGCCATCCCAGAGTGGGTGATGTACATTGTGAATCGAAGTGGGAGGCTGTTCTTACTTTTAGCAACAATTCAGATGTATTCTGGATAAGACCCTTTTTTCTCTCAATATTCTATCGCTTTTGGTGACGTCACCAGGCAAGCCCTCACGAGGAACCCACAAGGGAAGAGGAAGAGAAGGCGACCTAGGAACACCTGGCGCCGTGATCTGGAGGCAGACGCAAAGCAGATGGGAAAGACGTGGGGGCAGCTGGAAAGACTCGCCCAGAACCGAGATGCCTGGAGGGTGCTGATTGGCGGCCTATGCCCCAGACGGGGTCACAGGGGGAGGGAGGTGCAGGTGTTTGGTGACGTCGGGTGAAACATTGTTAGAAAGGAAATAGATCTAATTCAGGATCTTTGACAAAGTGGTAAGTGGTCCAACATTTTCCTGTCTGTCCCACGCAGAGCTTCGGCTCTGTACGTTAAACAAAAATAGAATGTAAGTGAAGGGAAAGACCCTGAAGATTTTATAACAAGGAGACGTTTCGGTTCTAGAACGTCACCAGGTCAGATTTTTTCCCACAGGTTCTTTCGTATTCACCACGTGTTGTTACTGAGGAGATCATTTTCAAGCTGAATTTCTTAGCCTGAGACAAGATGGCTGCTCGACGACCGTGGTTCTCGCAAAAGCACAACACGCAAGACATTGTTTGTTGTTTGTTAGGGCAGAGACATGTTCACATGGAGACAGGTAAATTGGGGTTCAAGACAAAATAAACAGCAAACATTTTCAATTGAAAAGTCTTCGTCAAGCGTTGCAACTTATAGACGCACTTGCAGAAGGGACCAATTAGAGAAGGAATGATGGAAGGACAGACAAAGGCAGGTAGAGAGACGTTTACAAGGTGTGGCCGTCTGTTAGACACAAACTCAAGCATGCGTGGATGCAAGTAGATGCACAGACAAATACAAATACAAATACTTATGGGCACGTGGACACACTCACAGACATGCAGGGACTTGTATGTATATCGTTACCTACTAGGAAAAGATAAGTGGAGAAAGCGTAGTTAGAAGGAATGGACCCAGGGGGATTAGTGAATATATGAGGAAGAGAGGGAGAGGCAGAGGGAGTATTGCTTTGTGGCCTCAGTCTGTGGAGAGCTCTGGCTGGGGGAGACAAATGGCAGCAATTCAATAAGGCAATCGGTCATTTTCCGCCTGCCTGCCTTCCCGCTCCTCAATGATCCCCTCTGTCAGTTCCACTGCTGGAGGAAGACTAGATTCCACCCCTCACCCCTCCTCTCACCCATTCCACTAACCCCTCCCTTTCTCCCCACCCGCACCTCCATCACCTCCACCTCTTCCCGTCCGTTGTGCATCCCTTTTCTCTGGTTCGAGGTAGAATTGGCCCTGTAACGTTCCAAAGTATGAACCGTTCCAAAGTATGAACCGGAAATCGTCGCAGAGTTATCTGCCCGGCTCTCTCTTTATGCGATTTACCGCTCCTGCACCTGTTCTTCGCATGGAATATATCCCGACAAACGACGCATTAGTTGCTTTACGAGTTTTTGTGTTTTTGGTGCATTTGTGTCGTTTAACACATAATGTAGCGTTCAAAAAAGTTTTTTCCCGTGAAAAGCCGTCTCCCTTGCCGGAAATAATATGGGAGTCACCTCCCTGTAGTCTATTTGTAGTCTGGTTTTATAAAACGCGACCGTTGACTGACTTGACACGCCCGGGGAGTTATGCTAAGATCCGGCCGCGTTAATATATCTGCGTTTTGTGACAAACGTCTTGCTCGGCGGTACTGTACTCCATGCACCTTAACGGTGCGCGTGATTCGGGTGTAATCTTAAGCTAAACGACGTTCCGAATGTTTCCGACTTCGACCATTTCAGCAGCGCCAATAAACGTCGTTTAGCTTAAGATTACACCCGAATCACGCGGACCGTTAAGGTGCATGGAGTACAGTACCGCCGAGCAAGACGTTTGTCACAAAACGCAGATATATTTACGCGGCCGGATCTTAGCATAACTCCCCGGGTGTGCCAAGTCAGTCAGGCGGAGTGGCGGGTGCCGTCTCTTTTTAGAGTCGAATTATTAAGAGTACCGGGCAGATAACTCTGCGACGATTTCCGGTTCATACTTAGGAACGGTTCATACTTTGGAACGTTACAGGCCCTCCTCCTCCCACTCGCCCGCTTCATTTCTTTCGTCTCTCACTGTCCTCCAGATGCATCTCCTGAAGTTTCTTAAGCCTCATTCACTAGGGTCACTCTCGTCTGAGAGAGCGAGTGTTTAAAACTCTACATCACCTTCATGTAGCCCACAGCTTTCTTCTGCAATCCAAAATAATCTCTCCCTGATATTCTTCTGGACTGAAAATGTCCCGCGAGAAAATTATTTTCGATAACATCTCTTCAGTTTGTTCAAATTTCAATTACTTTGAGAAATTTTGATTGATGAAAGATTTTTCCTGCATTTCCTCAAGCTGTTTGAATTTCAATTATCTGGCAAGACGAAAATATCGTACTAACGTTGGAGAATGTTCCCTTGAAAATGTCCGTGGTGCTCGACAAAAAGGAAGCAGTAACGGTTTCATCCTAAGTGACAACCGTCGTACCAAGAGACTGTCCCCCAGGTACCATAAGCTCAAAAAGGAAGTCCGCAAATAGAATCAGCCGTCTTCACCTACACAGGGTCCCTTTTTTACCTCCGGAATAGGGAGTTCAAATGCGGATTTGCTATTAGTAAAGTGATTCAAACCTCGTCCTGAATTAGACGAGTATTCAAATTCGACATGGAAGTAGGAGAAAGCAGGTGTTTAAATATAGTGTTTGCTTCTGCAGATGATGTAATCCTGGTAAACCTCGAAAGAATTGCATGTTGCACAATTATCCGCCTAAATCATTTCGTACTTGAAATGAATTTCGAAATAATCAAATCACAATAACTGGACGGGGAGGTTACGAAAAGAGAGAGAAAAGAGAGAGAAAATAGGCTTTTACTGCATGGACAGAAACCAATGCAATCGAAAGAAAAGAACAAAGGAATGGAGTATTGCAGCCCATCAGCCTCTGAAGGCAAACGATCGCACAGTCACTGTAGCTGGTTAGAATACGAACATGTCCAATGTCCATTCCCCTGATTCTTTGACTTTTGCAAGTCGTGTAGAGAGACACGGTGGATCTATTCTAACCCCTCATTCCAAAGGAGGTTAAATGAAAGGAACAAAACTGTATTGCTTAGATGTTGCTCATGTGAAACTGTCTTCTATAACCAATCTCCTATGACCAGTTTGTGTAAAGGGCACTTTACGCTTATTTCAGAGATTGAGGAAAGATGGCAGAAGTCTGTTTCACAATACACGCTAAAGTATGTCTAGTTTTGTTTGCTTGAAATGTACTTACACGGTGTGGCTGATCAGCATTAATCATATCAGTTTGAAACTTGACAGATTTCATTAAAGTTGTTGAAAGAAAAATGTGACCCTTTATGTATTGAACGAGGACAACTCTCTTAAGGAAAGATTTCATCCAATCTGTCATCTTTTTCCTTGAGAGCTCGGCCGGTGAGGCTGAAGTTAACTGGAAGATCAGATCTGAGCTTCTTGAACTATAGCGATTCGTATCGGTGCTTATCAAAACGTTTCAGAGATTACCGTTCACGGCGAGCGCTCGCGTGGATAGGTTCAAATCCAGACGTGCGTTGTAAGCAGCGAGCTATGCGAGTATCTCGCAAGTTGGGGCTAGCCATGCCGTTGTAAGGCGGCGAGTGGCTCGCGTGTCTCGCAAGACTTGGCGAGAGGCTCTTTCTGCAGCTCGCGGGCTAGAAACAAAGAAACAAAATGGCGACTACCCGCATTGGAATTCTGTTTCTCGATGGGACTTTTTTCAATTGTCGCGTTGCGACGGAGGAATGGGACAGAATATTAAAACGTAAGTGTTCTTTCAGTATTCTTGAGTAATTTTACGTGGAATGGGAATAGGGAGGGTGTGGAATTCTACTAGTTTGTTTCAGTTGTGCTCGTTTCTTTCCGCGCTAGTTCCACTTTAGTCTTCTGCTTCGGTATGGCAGCAACAATCAACACATTACATGATCATCATGATGATCATGATTGGTAATTTCACAGAACAGCGTTGTAAATTCTTGAGATTTTGTGGTCGCATTGGGGACGTTGGGGTCGATAAAATATGCAGTCATAATCTAGGTCAGAATCGTCAAGAAACTCCAATAATAACACCCGTTTCAAACCAGCTCTGTCGGGCGACGCCATATTAGATAAATCCACTTCCGCCTCGCCTGCTGTTTGCCCGTTGCTAAGCCGCATCTCGCGCTCGCCAATCTCGCTGCGAGACATCTCGCGCGACTCGTCGCTTACAACACAGGTCAGGAGAGCTTTGGGCTTCGCGAGCGCTCGCCACCACCGCTCCTCTGTGAACAGTTCGACAAAGTCTGACAAGGCATCTTACCTTCTGGGAACTGCAGCTCGGCAATAGTTATAGACAAATGAAAGTGGTGTACAAAAGGAGGAATGGGGTGGATGATGGGGTGGGAAGGAAAGAAGGAGTGGGGTGGGGGGTGGGGGGTGGGGTTCCGGGGGGCGGGAAAGGAAGGAACTGATGAATAATCCTTGTGCTGTGCGTAGTACACGTCTGGCAGAAACAGCGCCACCTTTAGTCTCTCAGATGAGAGCCAGTTTAGTGCTCACGAAATGTAGAGTGTCTGCACAGGTGTTTGGCAATGCTCAGGGATGGGCCCATGCTGCTGATGGGAGAGCAAAGAGGTCTCCAGGAATCTGAGGAACGGTCAAGGGAGTATCTGCGTGCACGTGCAGACGTGTGATCTATGGTCATGCAGCGTTAACTAAGTAGAATTGGGATGCATTTTCGATCCAGCCGATTTCAGAGATGTCCTATTCATGAAAGGCTAATAACTATGGACACCGTGACTTGATTTGCGTCTACTCTAATCTGTTCTAGTGACTTTTCGTGCTTAAAGGCCTTACATAGCCTACAAAGGTTGATGGGCCTTAAAACATTATCCATTCGTCCGTTCATCCGTCCTTCCATCCGTCCGTCCGGTTATCCATCCATCCATCCATTCATCAGAGAGGTCTTGTCAGCACGAGTAGCATAAAGAAATATAATAATAGCTTTCAAACATGTGTGTGTGTGTGTGTGTGTGTGTGGAAAAGAACATAGACGGACACGAGAACGGGAGAGGGAGGGAAGCTAACGAAGCGCGATGACCACAGCAACCCAGCGGATGTGGGATGCGTGTGGGCAGCACAAGTTGCATGAAAAAGGCGTGACAGCTTTCTGGGAGTGTCTTTGAGGGAAACGAGCAGAGATAGACAGGAGAAGGAAAAAGAAAGGAGAACAAGCGGAACACGATGATGGAGGCTACTCAGATGATGGAGGACGTGTTTAGGCAGCACAAGATGCATGAAGAAAATCTGACAGGTTTCTGGGAGACGTTTTTGGGGGACAGCAGAGACTGGCAGGAAGGAAAAGACGAGGGAGAGCAAACGGAGATGGAAGCAATCAAAGCGAAACTTTAGAGACACGAAGAGAGACAAGATGCAGACAGGAGCTAGATGAGACTGAAACTTGTTTCCTCGTTGGAAGAAACTGTTCAAGGAAAAGATGAATCAATGGGCAAGAGTGGTGAGATGGGGGTGGGTCGGAGGTGGGGGATAAGAAAGGTGGGGGATAAGAATGGGGTGGGGGAAGGAGTGTGGGATAAGAATGGAGTGGGGTCGGAGGTGGGGGATAAGAATATGGTGGGGGAAGGAGGAGGGGGAAAGAATGGGGTGGGGGAAGGAGGGAGGATGGAAGAAAGAGATTAAAAAGAGGATTGAATGTGGATATTGGATTTATTCCCTATTGATTCCAAGAAGAACAGTACAGCCACTCACGCTGGCCTCGTGCCACGCCAGGATTTCAGGTCATAATGACCTTGTCGAAGTCGACCTACAAGTCGGCCATTGCACAGATCTCGGTAATCGGCAATTTCAGAAGGTAGTCCGAGACAATTTCCAGGAATATGCCAGAGAGCTGTGGAAGCCTTTGTGAACAACAATCGTGAGGATTTGCGGACTATTTCCCTCTTTAAATCCCCCCTTGCTTGTAAACATTCTTTTGATCAAAACACATCTGAATTATTGAATGTCTAGAAGACTAATAAACTTCATTTAAACCCAACTATAAAAAAGCTATCAAACCTCCAGTAAAACTGATAAAACCTTACAAAAACTTAACATGAGGATAGGTGACTAATGCTAAATACTAGAACTTGCATGAAAGGAAAGAAAAAAGCTTTACTTGTAGGGACAGTAAATAGATCTTTGGCACATCCTTCCTAAATCTATACCCAGTATTGTATTCTTGCATCCGTGCTTGTTCACACACACTCATAACATTCTCTCCCGGTCCCCCCTCCTCTCTCTCTCTCTCTCTCTCTCTCTCTCTCTCTCTCTCTCTCTCTCTCTCTCTCTCTCTCTGTCTGTCTGTCTCTCTCTGTCTCTCTCTCTGTCTCTCTCTGCCTCTCTGTCTCTCTGTCTCTCTGTGTCTCTGTCTCGGGAATGGACCAGTCAAAGTGTACATAATGAGACAGAGTTCCTCAGAAATATAAAGGAAAAAGATGATAAAAGAATATGGCGATGGATGGAGACGCAGGGTACAAGAAAAAAACCGTTGCTCTTTCTAGAGACTGTTTAAAACGAATCGAGTGTTAAAACAATTGTTACATGCAGTTGATAAACGATTATTTAGAGACCACTTAGTAAGATTCAGACTAGGAATTAGTAATTTGTTTGTACATAAGAACAGATAAACCCACAAATCATTAATTTGCCTGTCTAAAATGTATGGAAAAAAGGAAGGATTAACTACATTTTCCGTTGTGTTGCCCGGCTCTTTCTGTTATAAGACAAATATATATAACGCCATACTTACAATCTGATGTCCATGAAACCATCAAATATCTCTTCACAACTAATGGAATTCTGGCAGTTCGTAATGTTTCTAAATTTTTACATTATTCCTTTAAGATAAGAGCAGAAGCATTGGATTTATTTGAGATGAATCAGCTTGTGATCAGAGATTAGTTCATGTATTGTCCCCAGAGAGATTAATTGCTAGACCCACCGATACACACCTACATACATACACACACATACACACACACACACACACACACGCATACACACTCACATACACACACACAAACACACACACACACAAACACACACACACATACATACACAAACACAACCCACACAACCCACACAACCCACACCCTCCCCCCCCCCCACACACACATACAAAAGCACACACACACACACACACACACATAAAAACACACACACACACACACATACAAACGCACACACACATACAAATACAAACACACATATACAAACACACACACCCACACACACACGCAACACACACAACACACACACACACATACAAAAGCACACACACACACACACACACATAAAAAAAACACACACACATACAAACACACACACACATACAAATACACACACATATACAAACACACACACACACACACACACACAACACATACAAACACATACACACATACGAACACACACACACATACAAACACACGCGCACACACACACAACACAAACACACATACACACACACACACACACACACACACACACACACACACACACACATACACTTCACATATAACACATACAGAACATCACTCAGAAAAACCGAAGATCTGACGTGTCCGAATGGTGTCCATTCTTACCCGTGGGCCACTCCCCATCACTCTGCGTGCCTGAGTCCACGCGGCCGGAAGTGGCGTTGTTGGGCTTCAAGATGGCGGCCTTGGGCATCATGGACTGACGCACGTTCCTCTCTGGACGCAGCATGATGATGTAGAGCTTGGGCGTGAACATGCAGACCAGGGCCACGGAGGCTGAGAGCGAGATGGAGAAGCACATGGTGGCCATGCGGATCTGAATGTTGTTGGCCGTGCTAAAGTAGATGGCTACAAATGCCAGCCAGATGATGCACGTGGTGTACATGGTGAACCCAATGTACTTGGACTCGTTGAAGGCTTCAGGGATCTTGCGAGTCAATATGGCATAGACGGTGCACACAATCACCAGCAGGATCGGATAGCTGAAGCCGATCATGTAAGAACTGCCCACGGCTGCGGCGCAGACAATCTGGTGATCGTCCCTGTTCTTGAAGTAAGGCTCAGCTCTCGGCGGAGCTACCAGAAGCCAGATCAGGCTGATGATGATCTGGAAGCCCACCAGCGTCCCGCAGATGACCAGCTGCGACTCAGGGCTGATGAATTTGGGTCTTTTTACCGTCCTTTTTCCTGCGCGGAAGATCCTGGCGATGCGGTTGGTTTTGGTGAGGATGGCCGAGTAGCAGACGGAGAAGCAGAGGCCGATGCCGATCTTCTGAGCACCGCAGGTGATTGAGTTAGGCTTGGAGACCAAGATGAAAGTCATGCCATAGCACAGAGCGATGCCCAGCAGCAAAACGAAGCTGAGCTCGCGGCCCGAAGCCTTGACCACGGGCGTGTTGCAGTGGCGGCAGAAGATGGCGATCACCACGGCGGTGGCGCAAATGCCAAGCGACGAGAAGGACATGGCCACGATAGCGATGACGTCGTCGTAGTAGAGGTACTCCTGCGGGATTTCGATGCACATGGACTTGTTGGTGCTAGGCAGAGTGCCAGGTGGACAGTCCTCGCATTCGTCTGGTGTGGGCAGGTACTGGTAGCGCGTGCAGTCGCGGCAGTCCCAGCAGCACGAGTCTCCCTTCTTGGCCTGGTATGGACCGCAAGGCTTGCTGCACACCGATTCGGGGTGCTTGGGTTCGCCCAGCCGGTATTGCAGGGGGGAGGTCTGCAGAAAACAAATTGCAGTCAGGGATTGCTTGCTTGCATGGTCAATAAAAAGCCATCGTTTTTAAGTGCGTGTGGGTGGTCAGTATATACAAAGATTATGACCATGGAGAACCTATGGCACTGGTTATCTGATTATTTGTTGTGTCCAGCTTTGATTTTATGGAGATGCCCTTTTTTCTTGTCCGCCTTTATACTTTACTTTTGATCTAATCGTTCTTTAGCATGCCTGCAAGACTTGCAGTCTTCATGTATTTTTGCTTGCCTTCTGTCCTGCCAGTCTGTAAGTCAACCTGCTCGTCTACAAAATTGTTTTCCTGTTGTTGCTTTTTGTTCCTTCAAGTGTGTCTGCATGCCTGGTTGTCATATTACACTTATAAATATTTGTCTTCTTTTTCAAGGTACATCATGCTTCTGTGTTTTCGACGCGGTGCCACGAAAGAATAAAATATACGAGACAGTACTTTCTGTGATCTGAATTACCTTCAGTCTCGTACATTCTCAAAGGCAGACTGAATATCAGTATGACTCATATCTGACGTGAAGAACTGTGTTTGTTCCTCGTCTTGAGCAGTTTCAACAACGCTGGGATTAAAGCATGTAAGACTTCTCTCTTTGAGGATGCAATCAAATCTGGGGGTATTTCTGCATCGATTTTTGTCATGTCTAGAGCCTCAACATCCGAACATCTAAAGCAGTTTACTCGACCAGTCATCGTTATTGCGTTATAATTTCAAAGAAGCACTTGAAAGGATTTGCCTGAAGGGACTCAGTGCAAAAAGTGCACTGCGTGGAAGCCGAGGTGTGATGCTGAGCCGTAATAAAAGAAATTAGACAGCAATACGAGAAGAAACTGATGCTCCCTTTGGATGCTCTGCGTGACCTGGCGCCCTCGGGTCAAATCCAGCCAGCAAAACCCTTTGACCTATACGGACAAGGAGGGAGAAAGAATCGTAGTTCATATTACACATCTTCTCTCCAACATCCTGCATGGCAGCCAAGACACACAAAAACGTCCCCAATTTTAAAGCCTCTCCATTTTCTTCAGCTGAAGAAGAATATTTCAAACCGGGATTAAAAACAGGGTCACGCTAAACCCCAAACCATGTTCTTAAGATTTTCACGGGAAGCCTTGAGCAGCGGCAAAAATTTGTTTGTGGCCACGTCTGACACGACCCTGATTGGAAGCAAGGCTGCACCTCACGCTATGATGAGAACGATCAATGACAGAAGGGAATAGTCAGCGCCTCTGTAAAAGGAGGCGGGTAATTGGAGAGGAGCAGAAGAGGCTATGGGATTAAGTGTAATTTGCCTCAGAATTGTCCTAACAAGGGTGGATTCTCCCAGATGCGCTACGACGCAGAACCATAGACCTGGTGGCAGGCAGATGCTGCAGACCTCGCACACAAGAGGACAGTTCTGATGCCTAAACACTTTTTTGGAGGACCTCTCCATTGAAAAAATATCTATAAAGAAAGTTGGCACAGTCCAAAAGTCCATACCTCCAAAGAACAGGAAGACACTGAACAAAAGAAAAGGGTCTGTTTTACTTGAAGATGGGTCAACGAGTACAAGGAGAAATAGTATGGGGGAAAACTGCTACCGAACAAACAAAGTCAACAGAAGACAAGACGAACTGGTCATGCAGTGAGGCAGTCAGC
The DNA here is from genome assembly GCA_034096865.1 of Theodoxus fluviatilis. Classification (NCBI taxonomy): domain Eukaryota; kingdom Metazoa; phylum Mollusca; class Gastropoda; order Cycloneritida; family Neritidae; genus Theodoxus; species Theodoxus fluviatilis. The sequence continues at coordinate 21,569 of JAWQFJ010012788.1, read as the reverse complement.
CCGCCAAAACACACACACACACACACACACACACACACACACACACACAGAACATCATGCAAACCAGTACATTCACACACACACGCACACACACACGCACACACACACACACACACACACACACACACACACAACACAAACACACACACACACACACACACACACACACACACACACACACACACACACACACACACACACACACACACACACACACACACACACACACGTAATTATGCAGAGCAGTACATTCACACACACACACACACACACACACACACACACACACACATACACACACACACGCACATACACGCACATACACACACACACGCACACACAAACATGCACGCACACACACACATGCACACACACATGCGCGCGCACACACACACACGCATGCGCGCGCGCGCACATACACACACACACGCACACACACACACACACACACACCTACACACACACACACACACAAACCTACACACACACACACGCACACACACACACACACCTACACACACACACCTACACACACACACACACCTACACACACACACACACCTACACAAACACACACACACACACACACACACACACACACACACACACACACACACACACACACACACACACACACACACACACACACTCACACATACACAAACATACACACACACACACACACACACACACACACACACACACACACACACACGCAGATCTAGAGAGAGACTGACGATGTTAAGGCTGCCGTTGTTGAAGTAACCCACGGTGACCCAGTCGTAGACTCCTCGGGACGTCTGGCGGAAGTTGAGGATGCGGTAGCGGGAAGGGCCGTCTCCGTTGGGCAGGAACTGGAACTCCTGGCCTGACAGCCCTGCAAGCAGCAATACACACACGCTTTAGACTGCTTTCTGTGCAAAGCAGGTCTTTCTTATGTAGTAGCTTCAATGGAATTTCTCTCTCTCTCTCTCTCTCTCTCTCTCTCTCTCTCTCTCTCTCTCTCTCTCTCTTTCTCTCTCTCTCATTCATGCATGTACATGTGTCTCCCTTCATGTTTGTGCTTGTTAAACACCCTCCTCCCCTTACTAGCCCAGCCCCTCCCACCACCCTCCCAACCCTAGTCTCTCTATCTCTCTGCCGGCCCCACACCCACCCACCCATCCATACACATGAATCTCCCTGGGATGGCTGTAGTCGAGATTTCGATGTAAACGAGATCTAACGTAATTTTGGCTTGAGGCGATCCCTCTTGATTTCCTACAACCTTGGGTATTCTCCTTGACATTCTGCTGGTCGTCTGACCGATTAGTTCGTTTGCGCATCCACATTCCCACTTTCATCTTGTCATCGCAATCCAGGTAACCTTCAGCCTATTGGAAAACTGATGAAAAACTCTTTCTCACGCAGCGGACGAGGAAAGTCTACTTCTGCCGCTAATTCTCTTCCTTGACGAGACACGCCTTGTCTTTGAGACAGCACTTAGCATCGTAGCTGCCGGTGCAGAGAGGCCGTAAGAGGAGCGGCAGCATCCGCTTCTGGAAATGCTTGAGCCGCCGTCAAAGCACGAGTCTTTGACGAACGTCAGCCTCGAACGTCAACAAAGGAAGGAAGGAAGTGGGGAAGGACGACGGGATAGAAGAAAGGAGCTAGGACGAAGGGAAAGGAAAAAAGGTAACAATATTAAACAGGAAACACTATGCGTCAGGTAAAATTACACGAAGGAGCTGTGTTAGTCCTGTTGCGAGAAAGGTCGAAATTGATCGTTCACAGAGTCGCCTGAAATCGGGCTACAGCATCTTTCCGAGACCCCGGCGGCGTTGTAAATCATCTCTCCAGAAAATGGCGGAGAATATCCGGGACAAAGGAAACCCGATAGCATGGCGGCCATATTTTGCAAAAGGTTAACACCATTTCATGTCAGACGAAGGGGTCTATCAGAATTCATAAAAGCACCGTCGACGCATAGTTCATCTCGAGATGGTGGCGGCTGCGAAGAATTTCTTAACTTCATCACTCTTCTCCGTCTTTACGTCAGTCTGGCCGTAATCAGAGACTCTCCCATGAAAATAGAAACGAAAAAACCTCGACATTCTGGGGAAGAAGAGAGGGAAAGGAGAGGCTGGAAATTAGAGAGGACTATAGGAAAGAAAGATGGGAGTGAGGAAGGAGGGAAGGTAAGATGGTTAAAAAGAAAGAGGTTTCAAAAGTTTTGCATTGCGTTTTGGGGTGACCCATTTGCATTTGTTTCGGAAAGTGGCATAACTTATTTATAAGAAACAGGAACATTTCATTATGAATGCAAGTGCCTACACCATCAGTGTTTGAGAAAGCTTTGTGAGTGCTCTTAGGAAAAAAGCGTAAATCGGCTTGAAACCCAAATGTAGGTAGTAAATGGCTATATAAAACATTTTTTCTTTACCATACCTATCTCGCCCGTGCGACGAGTTCTTCATTGGGAATATGTTTCCAGATTTCTCTGACAACATAGTTTATTTTGTAACGCAGCAACCTCACGGAATAAAGTTAAACTTCTCTTGCATCACCAAATGATACGACTGAGTCCACCTATTGCACAAATAGGCGAGAGAAAAAGCGAAAAACCATTCGACTGGTGGGTAAAGCACCGCTTTGAATGGCTGCAGAATCCTGTAAAATTCTCAATCGGCCTTTTTTCACGCTGTTCAGTTACGGCTTCGTACCGTGCGGCCTTTAATTTCTGTTCCTCCAAGCCCTCCATTCCTCGGCCGGCACTCTCGTGGCTCTCCGCGTGTTCATTCCAAGCGGGTCGACCGTTCAGTGGCCTTGTTGTCGAAGACGCGTGACAATTCTCCTGAGAAGCATATCGGGGACGCCTAAGACCAGGTAATGGAATATCGACTGCCCGAGTCCTGGCGCAAGCTATGCCCTCGATGTTGTCAGGGTCGACCGGAGTCGAGAGAGGGGCATATATGTCATTGTGCAGGACACCTCCAGATCTGCAAGCGGACAACGGAATTTGCCTTGTCGCTGTCGAGGAAGGGATTAGAAAGCGAGATTGAGCGGGAGTTTTGTCCCTCCCCAGCGTCTAGACAATCCATCAGCCTCCAATCTGCTTGTCCAGTGACGGCACTCTGCGACTGAGGTCGAGCTCGGAGAAAGATTATCTTTATGCAGATTCAACATCAAGAAGTTTTACCAAAGTGCTCTGTCACATTAAGGGCCCACAACAAGGCATTTGAAGGAGGAGGAGTGAAAGCGGGCTAACGTATGACGAGCAAATGCTGCGAAGAGTGTTGGGACTGCGAGGTGCCTCCTGCAGAGAGAGTGTGTGATGGTTGTGTAGCCTTGATCAGGACCTTGAGCTGCTGGAAGGCAAGCCTGAGCTAATAGAAATGGGTCCTCAGGTAGCTGCAAGACACGTCTGAAGCTGATGAACGCACATGTCTAAGGTGATATATGATGCACCTTCCACTATGTGTGACTGAGAGTGTTGGCTCCACATCTATGATGTGCCAAACAAAATCCAGAAATAAACAAATAAAAATCGTCCCAGCAGCAGCTTCCTCAACCATCCACCATGTTTACTATATACATTTAGATCACCAGCTCCTGGCAGCTCCATCTCCAGTAACTTCCTCCTTGCATTAGTGCAAAGCCAGCTCCTCAACCTGTACTCGCCTATTGGAACCCTGTTTTTTGACAGCGGATTTAGGCGAACAAGCTTTGGCGCTTGATTATGTGTGAGGCGCAGTGCCGTGGTTTAATCGCTGAGACGGGAGGAATCTGAATATTAATGCTTGATGAACGTGGGCATGGTTCGAGAGCCGGTGCCCAAGTTGGCTGTGAAGTTGCCCAGTACATCATTACATCCTAGTGAGACATGTTGCTTCGGTCCGCCCGTGGCCGAGCTACTGGAGCAGGTCCCGGAAGGTCTTTGGCTCGGATTTCAGCTAAAGATGGGATATCGAGTGGCATCTGTCGAACGAGTCGATAATAAGTCTTGCCAAGGGATGGAACTCCAGAATCCAACACGCCGGGCACTGAGAGCCAACAGATAGCTTTCACACAGCAAATCTCGGTTTTGAAAGCCATTTCAATAGGAAGGTAGAGCTTGTCAATGCACGTGTATTCTTACGAAGAAGAGAGCCGAACTCTTCTGATTGATTGAAAATGCATGGTTTTTCAACATGTTTCTTTTTATGTGCCGACCTCTGCAATGTCTTGCAACGTAAAATTCGATAGCTCTTTGGCCTTGGGTTCTAAGTGCGGAGTTGGGGGAGGTTACTGGTGGTGGCGGTAGGTATCGTGCGATGACCGTACGTCAAATGTAGGAATCATAATTACAATGGGCGCAGTATTAGTTTCGTATGTGCAAACAAGGAAGAGAGATTGCGTCACCTGCTTAGAAGTGGTACACAGCATCAAAGAGCAGCATATACATTTTCATAATCTACTCTTTGCCCCAGCTTAGGAATTCTATGCTGAGATATAGTGTTGCTTCTGATGCTATTTTCTGAAAACGTCTCATCTTCGAATTGCTCTTATTGCATATTAATGCACCGCCCTCGACAATAATGATAGCAAATATAGATGTAAGGGTTTAACCTATTGTATTTAAAGTCTTCTCTTACATATCACGACGTTTTCTCTCTCTCTCTCTCTCTCTCTCTCTCTCTCTCTCTCTCTCTCTCTCTCTCTCTATCTCTCTCTCATATACACCCCACCAGTCGACACGCCTTACTGCAATTCTGTTGAAGAACGGGACAGACTGACCCATCTACAAACTTGTATGACTGAAATGTGTTCCCAATGCAGTGATTGCAACATTTTTCTTTGTGGTGATTTAAAAAGTAGAACAGAAAATTACAATACTTTGATCTCATTGAATATGTATGGTCCTGGGTCAGAGGCAACTATTAAAACACAGCATTCCGAAACAAGGGTCTTGATGAATATGGCCGGTCACTTTTGTCATTGTGTACATTATTTGTGTTGAAAATTTTGAATGGTGGTGAATAATTTCCAGAATCGGTTGAATGTACTTTTATGTCACCAAGTGGAAGGAGTGTAATCGATTATTTCATACTATGAATATATCTTGCGTATGCTCTGAATTTTTAAAACTTTTTCATCCATCCATCCCACCCCTGAGATTGAAACAAGGCACAGCGCCTCGCTGCAAAGTCCAATGCCTTATCTTACTGGACCAAATAACATTGCTGCTACCCTGTCTTGTCACTTTGTCTTGTATGAATGAGGGAATGATTGTGCATGAATGTGTAGGTTAACATCCTTTAATGCACCTGTTGGCTAAACGTTTAGACGTGCCAAAAAGTAGGACATTTGTAATCTCTATGGGATCTTCCCAGTATCAATGTTGTGTATATGCTCTGAATGAGTGCTATGCAATTTCGCGAAAGAACGGGAGTAAGAGAAATGAAAACAATACGGGACGATTCATTGACTGAGCAGTACAGAGATAATTTATAGGATGCTATAGAGAAGACTCCGATCTTGTCAAGGTCGCAGGAACAAGAACAACGCAATAAAGAGTCTATGGACCTATATGTTGACGAAGTAAATAAACTAATCTGGTGAATATATAGAACAATCCTCTGTACGCAGTAGGAGTTTGCGCAGAAAATGTCCTTGGTATGGTGGAGAATGTTACGATATGAGAAGAAAATTCAGACGATGTTTTCGCATCTTTAAGAGGACATTGCTGAAGTAAGAGAAAGAGCAATATTTTGCTTGTAGAGAGACAAAAAGGCTGTTGAAAAAGACGAAAAGGGCTAGCTATCAAAGAGATGTATCGGTAAGTCTCTGCAGTCATATCAAAGACTCACACTGTTGTGGAGACACACACGAAAACTAAGCTTGAGATGGCTAACGACTCCCAACATTTCAAAAAACGATTGTATTAAATATCCCCTCAGCGGATCCCCCAAGAAGTCGTATCCGTTGGTGCAGCTATGATGGAATACACGGAGATTTGTGCAGAAGGAGGGGAGAATGAGCTTAAAGTAAAATAAGAGAGGAAAAAAATCACATCTGCAACTGACCAGTTGAAGATCCACACGGCCTCTGGATCGTACACATTGTTAGCGGTAATGTTAAAGTTCTCTACTACCTTGTTCAATGTTATTTTTTATAATGATTTGTTCCCTAGGGTCTGACAAGAATAAAGAATTGTGCCAATTTACAGAAATGGTAACTGTGATAACACAAATAGTCATAAAGGAACAATAAGTAAGGTTTTTCTGCGCATTCTAAATTATCAATTACATGAGTGGGTCTATAAGTTCATAATTACTCCATGCATTATAGAGAAGGAGATCTACATCTTGAAATGGGATATTTATGCTCTCGATACTGAATCCTTGCACTGGGCCGAAAGTCTTTACAATAAATCATTCGTTTGGTCGTTTGTTCGCCCTCATTTACTCAGTGAGAAAAACAGCTTATTTTGACGTAGAGGCCAACAAGCGACTGGACTTGCTCAATCCTCGATCCTTGGCTGAAATCTCTGGGACCATCGGGACCAACTACTGTAGCCAGGTGCCGAACTGACGGTGCGGGTAAGTTGACTGAAGAAGTCCTATTATGGCGCTGTGTCAGACTACACATGGGATGACACTAGTTCTGAACACGAATCTGCATGAGCAAGCCCTGTGACTCACGCGAAAACAAGGAAGTCTAAATATGGCATCGCCACAGGGCAAGACGAAAGAGAAATAAAGAAAAAGGTGACCCTGGCGGCGACGAATGGCCTCCCACAAAAACACTATGGGACTGTTTGAGAAGGCAAGAGAAGGCTGTAAAAACTCTATAAAATGAAATTGCCTGGGCATTCCCTCTGTGGTAGAACATAAAACCTATTCTTGCTATTCCCTTTTCTTTCCACCTTTTCTCCACAGCAAAAAGGCAGCACTTCACGTTTCATTTACAAGGTATACTCCAAACCGCTCGTCACAAAAGCAACGAAGGACAAAAAAGCAGCATTTCTCGTTATAAATGCAATGTGTGCTCTCTGCAAAAAAAGGGAGAAATACATTTGCATTCCTCCAGCGTCATTGACACGAACACCTTCCTAACCGTTTGGAGCAAAAAACGAACCCGCCGCTTCTTAACTGTGAAAATGAAATCGCTCATTCCCCAGTCTGACCCTTGGGAAACCTAAGGGCTGCAAGGGGGAACCTATGACGTCATCATGCTTCTGCCAATGCCGAGGGGGGAGGGGGTCATGGAATGGGATAGGGCATGGGATGGGATAGGGCATGGGATGGGATAGGGCATGGGATGGGATAGGGCATGGGATGGGATAGGGCATGGGATAGGACATGGGATAGGGCATGGGATAGGGCATGGGATGGGATAGCGCATGGGATGGGATAGGGCATGGAATGGGATAGGGCATGGGATGGGATAGGGCATGAGATGGGATAGGACATAGGATGGGATAGGGCATGGGATGGGATAGGGCATAGGATGGGATAGGGCATGAGATAGGGCATAGGATAGGGCATGGGATAGGGCATGGGATAGGGCATGGGATAGGGCATGGGATGGGATAGGGCATAGGATGGGATAGGGCATGGGATGGGATAGGGCATGGGATAGGGCATAGGATGGGATAGGGCATGGGGTAGGGCATGGGATGGGATAGGGCATGGGATAGGGCATGGGATGGGATAGGGCATGGGATAGGGCATGGGATGGGATAGGGCATGCGATAGGGCATGGGATGGGATAGGGCATGGGATAGGGCATGGGATGGGATAGGGCATAGGATGGGATAGGGCATGGGATAGGGCATGGGATGGGATAGGGCATAGGATGGGATAGGGCATGGGATGGGATAGGGCATATGATGGGATAGGGCATGAGATAGGGCATGGGATAGGGCATGGGATGGGATAGGGCATAGAATGGGATAGGGCATAGGATGGGATAGGGCATGGGATAGGGCATGGGATGGGATAGGGCATGGGGTAGGGCATGGGATAGGGCATGGGATGGGATAGGACATGGGATGGGATAGGGCATAGGATGGGATAAGGCATGGGATAGGACATGGGATGGGATAGGGCATGGGATGGGATAGGGCATGGGATGGGATAGGGCATGGGATGGGATAGGGCATGGGATAGGGCATGGGACAGAGCATGGGATGGGATAAAGCATGGGATGGGATAGGGCATAGGATGGGATAGGGCATGGGATGGGATAGGGCATGGGATGGGATAGGGCATAGGATGGGATAGGGCATGGGATAGGGCATGGAATGGGATAGGGCATAGGATGGGATAGGGCATGGGATGGGATAGGGCATAGGATGGGATAGGGCATGGGATAGGGCATGGGATGTGATAGGGCATAGGATGGGATAGGGCATAGGATGGGATAGAGCATGGGATAGGGCATGGGATGGGATAGGGCATGGGATAGGGCGTGGGATGGGATAGGAATGGGATGGGATAGGGCATAGGATGGGATAGGGCATGGGATAGGGCATGGGATAGGGCATGGGATGGAATAGGACATGGGATAGGGCATGGGATAGGGCATAGGATGGGATAGGGCATGGGATGGGATGGGATAGGGTATAGGATGGGATAGGGCATGGGATGGGATAGGGCATTGGATAGGGCATAGGATGGGATAGGGCATGGGATGGGATAGGGCATGGGATAGGATAAGGCATACGATGGGATAGGGCATGGGATAGAGCATGGGATGGGATAGGGCATAGAATGGGATAGGGCATAGGATGGGATAGGGCATAGGATGGGATAAGGCATGGGATAGGGCATTGAATAGGGCATTGGATGGGATAGGGCATGGGATAGGGCATGGGATAGGGCATGGGCTAGGGCATGGGATAGGGCATGGGATGGGATAGGGCATAGGATGGGATAGGGCATAGGATGGAATAGGGCATGGGATACGGCATGGGATAGGGCATGGGATAGGGCATGGGATACGGCATGGGATACGGCATGGGATAGGGCATGGGATAGGGCATGGGATAGGGCATGGGATAGGGCATGGGATAGGGCATGGGATAGGGCATGGGATAGGGCATGGAATAGGGCATGGGATAGAGCATGGGATAGGGCATGGGATAGGGCATGGGATAGGGCATGGAATAGGGCATGGGATAAGGCATGGGATAGGGCATGGGATGGGGCATGGGATAGGGCATGGGATAGGGCATGGGATAGGGCATGGGATAGGGCATGGGATCCGGAGGAGAGGTGAAGTAGGCTGGAGGAAACAGATTCCAAAAAGCAGCTTGGCAGCCTTGCTGTCTCGGCTCGGTCCATTTTCCCCTCTCTCCTGCCTCCCTTCCATGTGACTCAGCCCCCCCCCCCCCCCCCCCCCCCCCCTCCCCCGTTACCCACCATTCCAACCCACCCATTGCCTATTCCCTCTCACCCATTGCCTCTTTCCTCTTTTTTGTGTGGTCTTCATTCTTTCGCCCTCGAGCCTCTCCCTTCTCTCCTGTTTCCTTCCCATCCACTCAACCCCCGTCTTTCCTCCTTTCTTCTATCCCTTCTGTACCCCCCCTACCCCGAACCTTCCAGAGGCATTCCCCATCAGAAATCGCACAGACAGATTTTAGTTTCAGATCGCATATACGTGAATGTACATGAGCTGAAGGAGGATAGTTGATAAAATGAGATGTTTCAACCACAATATCATTCATTCATTCTGGCATCGTCAAGGAAAAAAACCCAGCATGTTCATAGAAGAACTTTTTCATTTTTTGCAGTGATGTGAAGTTCAGGAATGCAATTTCGTGATAAACAGCGCTGGCAAATTTACTCAGCGTTTTCTCCAGGTGTGTTTTCCCCACTCCAGCCTTGTTTCTCAAGCACTGGCACATATAACAATGACGAAGATGGTCTGAAAAGATAAGTGCGCAGATTCTCGACTGTTAGTCTTCTTCAGGCGCAACGCATACGGCTTGACGAATACATATTTTGTTTACATCACGACGACCGTGTTGGCAGCGTTTCTGTCTTCGCGGATTACAACTCAAAGTTTGACGTACTGAGCGGCTTCTTTCTCACTTCCCTTCTATCATTCCACTTCCGTCTTCCTCCAATCTACCTCCCCTTCTACCACCTACCATACTCCACTCTACCTCTCCTTCTACCCCCCACCCTACTCCACTGTACCTCCCCTTCTACCCCCCACCCTACTCCACTCTACCTCCCCTTCTACCCCCCCCCCTACTCCACTCTACCTCTCCTTCTACCCCCACCCTACTCCACTGTACCTCCCCTTCTACCCCCCACCCTACTCCACTCTACCTCCCCTGCTACCCCCCCCCCCAACCTACTCCACTCTACCTCTCCTTCTACCCCCCACCCTACTCCACTGTACCTCCCCTTCTACCCCCCACCCTACTCCACTCTACCTCCCCTTCTACCCTACTCTACTCTACCTCCCCTTCTACCCCCCATCCTACTCCACTCTACCTCCCCTTCTACCCCCCCACCCTACTCCACTCTACCTCCCCTTCTACCTACTACCCTACTCCACTCTACCTCCCCTTCTACCCCCCCACCCCTACTCCATCCTACCTCCCCTTCTATCCCCTACCCTACTCCACTCTACCTCCCCTTCTACCCCTACCCTACTCCACTCTACCTCCCCTTCTACCCCCCATCCTACTCCACTCTACCTCCCCTTCTACCCCCCATCCTACTCCGCTTTACCTCCCCTTCTACCTACTACCCTACTCCACTCTACCTCCCCTTCTACCTACTACCCTACTCCACTCTACCTCCCCTTCTACCACCTACCATACTCCACTCTACCTCCCCTTCTACCCCCCATCCTACTCCACTCTACCTCCCCTTCTACCCCCCCACCCTACTCCACTCTACCTCCCCTTCTACCCCCCATCCTACTCCACTCTACCTCCCCTTCTACCTACTACCCTACTCCACTTTACCTCCCCTTCTACCCCCCACCCTACTCGACTCTACCTCCCCTTCTACCTACTACCCTACTCCACTCTACCTCCCCTTCTACCCACCACCCTACTCCACTGTACCTCCCCTTCTACTCACCACCCTACTCCATTGTACCTCCCCTTCTACCCCCCATCCTACTCCACCCTACCTCCCTTTCTACCTTCCATCCTACTCCACCCTACCTCCCCTTCTACCTTCCATCCTACTCCATCCTACCTCCCCTTCTACTCCTCCATCCTACTCCATCCTACCTCCCCTTCTACTCCTCCATCATACTCCATCCTACCTCCCCTTCTACCCTCCATCCTACTCCACCCTACCTCCCCTTCTACCTTCCATCCTACTCCACCCTACCTCCCCTTCTACCTTCCATCCTACTCCACCCTACCTCCCCTTTTACCTTCCATCCTACTCCACTGTACCTCCCCTTCTACTCCTCCATCCTACTCCACCCTACCTCCCCTTCTACCTTCCATCCTACTCCATCCTACCTCCCCTTCTACCTTCCATCCTACTCCATCCTACCTCCCCTTCTACTCCTCCATCCTACTCCACCCTACCTCCCCTTCTATCTTCCATCCTACTCCACCCTACCTCCCCTTCTACTCCTCCATCCTACTCCACCCTACCTCCCCTTCTACCTTCCATCCTACTCCACCCTACCTCCCCTTCTACCTTCCATCCTACTCCACTCTACCTCCCCTTCTACCTTCCATCCTACTCCACCTTACCTCCCCTTCTACCTTCCATCCTACTCCATCCTACCTCCCCTTCTACCTTCATCCTACTCCCCTACTCCCCTTCTACTTCCATCCTACTCCACCTACCTCCCCTTCTACCTTCCATCCTACTCCACCTACCTCCCCTTCTACCTTCCATCCTACTCCACCCTACCTCCCCTTCTACCTTCCATCGTACTCCACCCTACCTCCCCTTCTACCCTCCATCCTACTCCACCCTACCTCCCCTTCTACCTTCCATCCTACTCCACCCTACTTCCCCTTCTACCTTCCATCCTACTCCACCCTACCTCCCCTTCTACCTTCCATCCTACTCCACCCTACCTCCCCTTCTACCTTCCATCCTACTCCACTCTACCTCCCCTTCTACCTTCCATCCTACTCCACCCTACCTCCCCTTCTACCCTCCATCCTACTCCACCCTACCTCCCCTTCTACCTTCCATCCTACTCCACCCTACCTCCCCTTCTACCTTCCATCCTACTCCACCCTACCTCCCCTTCTACCTTCCATCCTACTCCACCCTACCTCCCCTTCTACCTTCCATCCTACTCCACCCTACCTCCCCTTCTACCTTCCATCCTACTCCACCCTACCTCCCCTTCTACCTTCCATCCTACTCCACCCTACCTCCCCTTCTACCTTCCATCCTACTCCACCCTACCTCCCCTTCTACCCTCCATCCTACTCCACCCTACCTCCCCTTCTACCTTCCATCCTACTCCACCCTACCTCCCCTTCTACCTTCCATCCTACTCCACCCTACCTCCCCTTCTACCTTCCATCCTACTCCACCCTACCTCCCCTTCTACCTTCCATCCTACTCCACCCTACCTCCCCTTCTACCTTCCATCCTACTCCACCCTACCTCCCCTTCTACCTTCCATCCTACTCCACCCTACCTCCCCTTCTACCTTCCATCCTACTCCACCCTACCTCCCCTTCTACCTTCCATCCTACTCCACTCTACCTCCCCTTCTACCTTCCATCCTACTCCACCCTACCTCCCCTTCTACCTTCCATCCTACTCCACCCTACCTCCCCTTCTACCTTCCATCCTACTCCACCCTACCTCCCCTTCTACCCTCCATCCTACTCCACACTACCTCCCCTTCTACCTTCCATCCTACTCCACTCTACCTCCCCTTCTACCTTCCATCCTACTCCACCCTACCTCCCCTTCTACCTTCCATCCTACTCCACTCTACCTCCCCTTCTACCTTCCATCCTACTCCACCCTACCTCCCCTTCTACCTTCCATCCTACTCCACCCTACCTCCCCTTCTACCTTCCATCCTACTCCACTCTACCTCCCCTTCTACCTTCCATCCTACTCCACCCTACCTCCCCTTCTACCTTCCATCCTACTCCACCCTACCTCCCCTTCTACCTTCCATCCTACTCCACCCTACTTCCCCTTCTACCTTCCATCCTACTCCACCCTACCTCCCCTTCTACCCTCCATCCTACTCCACTCTACCTCCCCTTCTACCTTCCATCCTACTCCACCCTACCTCCCCTTCTACCTTCCATCCTACTCCACCCTACCTCCCCTTCTACCTTCCATCCTACTCCACACTACCTCCCCTTCTACCTTCCATCCTACTCCACCCTACCTCCCCTTATACCTTCCATCCTACTCCACCCTACCTCCCCTTCTACCCTCCATCCTACTCCACCCTACCTCCCCTTCTACCTTCCATCCTACTCCACTCTACCTCCCCTTCTACCTTCCATCCTACTCCACCCTACCTCCCCTTCTACCTTCCATCCTACTCCACCCTACCTCCCCTTCTACCTTCCATCCTACTCCACCCTACCTCCCCTTCTACCTTCCATCCTACTCCACCCTACCTCCCCTTCTACCCTCCATCCTACTCCACCCTACCTCCCCTTCTACCTTCCATCCTACTCCACTCTACCTCCCCTTCTACCTTCCATCCTACTCCACCCTACCTCCCCTTCTACCTTCCATCCTACTCCATCCTACCTCCCCTTCTACCTTCCATCCTACTCCACTCTACCTCCTCTTCTACCTTCCATCCTACTCCACTCTACCTCCCCTTCTACCTTCCATCCTACTCCACTCTACCTCCCCTTCTACCTTCCATCCTACTCCACCCTACCTCACCTTCTACCTTCCATCCTACTCCACTCTACCTCCTCTTCTACCTTCCATCCTACTCCACTCTACCTCCTCTTCTACCTTCCATCCTATTCCACCCTACCTCCCCTTCTACCTTCCATCCTACTCCACTCTACCTCCTCTTCTACCTTCCATCCTACTCCACTCTACCTCCTCTTCTACCTTCCATCCTACTCCACTCTACCTCCTCTTCTACCTTCCATCCTACTCCACCCTACTTCCCCTTCTACCCTCCATCCTACTCCACCCTACCTCCCCTTCTACCTTCCATCCTACTCCACCCTACCTCCCCTTCTACCTTCCATCCTACTCCACCCTACCTCCCCTTCTACCTTCCATCCTACTCCACCCTACCTCCCCTTCTACCTTCCATCCTACTCCACCCTACCTCCCCTTCTACCTTCCATCCTACTCCACCCTACCTCCCCTTCTACCTTCCATCCTACTCCACCCTACCTCCCCTTCTACCTTCCATCCTACTCCACCCTACCTCCCCTTCTACCTTCCATCCTACTCCACCCTACCTCCCCTTCTACCTTCCATCCTACTCCACCCTACCTCCCCTTCTACCTTCCATCCTACTCCACCCTACCTCCCCTTCTACCTTCCATCCTACTCCACCCTACCTCCCCTTCTACCTTCCATCCTACTCCACCCTACCTCCCCTTCTACCTTCCATCCTACTCCACCCTACCTCCCCTTCTACCTTCCATCCTACTCCACCCTACCTCCCCTTCTACCTTCCATCCTACTCCACCCTACCTCCCCTTCTACCTTCCATCCTACTCCACCCTACCTCCCCTTCTACCTTCCATCCTACTCCACCTACCTCCCCTTCTACCTTCCATCCTACTCCACCCTACCTCCCCTTCTACCTTCCATCCTACTCCACCCTACCTCCCCTTCTACCTTCCATCCTACTCCACTCTACCTCCCCTTCTACCTTCCATCCTACTCCACTCTACCTCCCCTTCTACCTTCCATCCTACTCCACTCTACCTCCCCTTCTACCTTCCATCCTACTCCACTCTACCTCCCCTTCTACCTTCCATCCTACTCCACACTACCTCCCCTTCTACCTTCCATCCTACTCCACTCTACCTCCCCTTCTACCTTCCATCCTACTCCACTCTACCTCCCCTTCTACCTTCCATCCTACTCCACCCTACCTCCCCTTCTACCTTCCATCCTACTCCACTCTACCTCCCCTTCTACCTTCCATCCTACTCCACTCTACCTCCCCTTCTACCTTCCATCCTACTCCACTCTACCTCCCCTTCTACCTTCCATCCTACTCCACTCTACCTCCCCTTCTACCTTCCATCCTACTCCACTCTACCTCCCCTTCTACCTTCCATCCTACTCCACTCTACCTCCCCTTCTACCTTCCATCCTACTCCACTCTACCTCCCCTTCTACCTTCCATCCTACTCCACTCTACCTCCCCTTCTACCTTCCATCCTACTCCACTCTACCTCCCCTTCTACCTTCCATCCTACTCCACTCTACCTCCCCTTCTACCTTCCATCCTACTCCACTCTACCTCCCCTTCTACCTTCCATCCTACTCCACTCTACCTCCCCTTCTACCTTCCATCCTACTCCACTCTACCTCCCCTTCTACCTTCCATCCTACTCCACTCTACCTCCCCTTCTACCTTCCATCCTACTCCACTCTACCTCCCCTTCTACCTTCCATCCTACTCCACTCTACCTCCCCTTCTACCTTCCATCCTACTCCACTCTACCTCCCCTTCTACCTTCCATCCTACTCCACTCTACCTCCCCTTCTACCTTCCATCCTACTCCACTCTACCTCCCCTTCTACCTTCCATCCTACTCCACCCTACCTCCCCTTCTACCTTCCATCCTACTCCACTCTACCTCCCCTTCTACCTTCCATCCTACTCCACTCTACCTCCCCTTCTACCTTCCATCCTACTCCACTCTACCTCCCCTTCTACCTTCCATCCTACTCCACTCTACCTCCCCTTCTACCTTCCATCCTACTCCACTCTACCTCCCCTTCTACCTTCCATCCTACTCCACTCTACCTCCCCTTCTACCTTCCATCCTACTCCACCCTACCTCCCCTTCTACCTTCCATCCTACTCCACTCTACCTCCCCTTCTACCTTCCATCCTACTCCACCCTACCTCCCCTTCTACCTTCCATCCTACTCCACCCTACCTCCCCTTCTACCTTCCATCCTACTCCACCTACCTCCCCTTCTACCTTCCATCCTACTCCACCCTACCTCCCCTTCTACCTTCCATCCTACTCCACTCTACCTCCCCTTCTACCTTCCATCCTACTCCACCCTACCTCCCCTTCTACCTTCCATCCTACTCCACTCTACCTCCCCTTCTACCTTCCATCCTACTCCACCCTACCTCCCCTTCTACCTTCCATCCTACTCCACCCTACCTCCCCTTCTACCTTCCATCCTACTCCACTCTACCTCCCCTTCTACCTTCCATCCTACTCCACCCTACCTCCCCTTCTACCTTCCATCCTACTCCACCCTACCTCCCCTTCTACCTTCCATCCTACTCCACCCTACCTCCCCTTCTACCTTCCATCCTACTCCACCCTACCTCCCCTTCTACCTTCCATCCTACTCCACTCTACCTCCCCTTCTACCTTCCATCCTACTCCACCTACCTCCCCTTCTACCTTCCACCCTACTCCACCTACCTCCCCTTCTACCTTCCATCCTACTCCACCCTACCTCCCCTTCTACCTTCCATCCTACTCCACCCTACCTCCCCTTCTACCTTCCATCCTACTCCACTCTACCTCCCCTTCTACCTTCCATCCTACTCCACTCTACCTCCCTTCTACCTTCCATCCTACTCCACCTACCTCCCCTTCTACCTTCCATCCTACTCCACTCTACCTCCCCTTCTACCTTCCATCCTACTCCACTCTACCTCCCCTTCTACCTTCCATCCTACTCCATCCTACCTCCCCTTCTATCCCTCCATCCTACTCCACTCTACCTCCCCTTCTACCTTCCATCCTACTCCACTCTACCTCCCCTTCTACCTTCCATCCTACTCCACCCTACCTCCCCTTCTACCTTCCATCCTACTCCACTCTACCTCCCCTTCTACCTTCCATCCTACTCCACTCTACCTCCCCTTCTACCTTCCATCCTACTCCACTCTACCTCCCCTTCTACCTTCCATCCTACTCCACTCTACCTCCCCTTCTACCTTCCATCCTACTCCACTCTACCTCCCCTTCTACCTTCCATCCTACTCCACTCTACCTCCCTTCTACCTTCCATCCTACTCCACTCTACCTCCCCTTCTACCTTCCATCCTACTCCACCCTACCTCCCCTTCTACCTTCCATCCTACTCCACTCTACCTCCCCTTCTACCTTCCATCCTACTCCACTCTACCTCCCCTTCTACCTTCCATCCTACTCCACTCTACCTCCCCTTCTACCTTCCATCCTACTCCACTCTACCTCCCCTTCTACCTTCCATCCTACTCCATCCTACCTCCCCTTCTACCTTCCATCCTACTCCACTCTACCTCCCCTTCTACCTTCCATCCTACTCCACCCTACCTCCCCTTCTACCTTCCATCCTACTCCACTCTACCTCCCTTCTACCTTCCATCCTACTCCACTCTACCTCCCTTCTACCTTCCATCCTACTCCACTCTACCTCCCCTTCTACCTTCCATCCTACTCCACTCTACCTCCCCTTCTACCTTCCATCCTACTCCACTCTACCTCCCCTTCTACCTTCCATCCTACTCCACTCTACCTCCCCTTCTACCTTCCATCCTACTCCACCTACCTCCCCTTCTACCTTCCATCCTACTCCACTCTACCTCCCCTTCTACCTTCCATCCTACTCCACCCTACCTCCCCTTCTACCTTCCATCCTACTCCACTCTACCTCCCCTTCTACCTTCCATCCTACTCCACTCTACCTCCCCTTCTACCTTCCATCCTACTCCACCCTACCTCCCCTTCTACCTTCCATCCTACTCCACTCTACCTCCCCTTCTACCTTCCATCCTACTCCACTCTACCTCCTCTTCTACCTTCCATCCTACTCCACCCTACCTCCCCTTCTACCTTCCATCTTACTTCACCCTACCTCCCCTTCTACCTTCCATCCTACTCCATCCTACCTCCCCTTCTACCCTCCATCCTACTCCATCCTACCTCCCCTTCTACCTTCCATCCTACTCCACCCTACCTCCCCTTCTACCTTCCATCCTACTCCACCCTACCTCCCCTTCTACTCCTCCATCCTACTCCACCCTACCTCCCCTTCTACCTTCCATCCTACTCCACCCTACCTCCCCTTCTACCCTCCATCCTACTCCACCCTACCTCCCCTTCTACCTTCCATCCTACTCCACCCTACCTCCCCTTCTACCTTCCATCCTACTCCACTCTACCTCCCCTTCTACCTTCCATCCTACTCCATCCTACCTCCCCTTCTACCTTCCATCCTACTCCACCCTACCTCCCCTTCTACCTTCCATCCTACTCCACCCTACCTCCCCTTCTACCTTACATCCTACTCCATCCTACCTCCCCTTCTACCTTCCATCCTACTCCACTCTACCTCCCCTTCTACCTTCCATCCTACTCCACCCTACCTCCCCTTCTACCTTACATCCTACTCCACCCTACCTCCCCTTCTACCTTCCATCCTACTCCACCCTACCTCCCCTTCTACCTTCCATCCTACTCCACCCTACCTCCCCTTCTACCTTCTATCCTACTCCACTCTACCTCCCCTTCTACCTTCCATCCTACTTCACTCTACCTCCCCTTCTACCTTCCATCCTACTCCACCCTATCTCCTCTTCTACCTTCCATCCTACTCCACCCTACCTCCCCTTCTACCTTCCATCCTACTCCACCCTACCTCCCCTTTTACCCTCCATCCTACTCCACCCTACCTCCCCTTCTACCTTCCATCCTACTCCACCCTACCTCCCCTTCTACCTTACATCCTACTCCACCCTACCTCCCCTTCTACCTTCCATCCTACTCCACCCTATCTTTCCTTCTACCTTCCATCCTACTCCAATCTACCTCCCCTTCTACCTTTCATCATACTCCACCCTACCTCCCCTTCTACCTTCCATCCTATTCCACCCTACCTCCCCTTCTACCTTCCATCCTACTCCACTGTACCTCCCCTTCTACCTTCCATCCTACTCCACCCTACCTCCCCTTCTACCTTCCATCATACTCCACTCTACATCCCCTTTTACCTTCCATCCTACTCCACCCTACCTCCCCTTCTACCTTCCATCATACTCCACCCTACCTCCCCTTCTACCTTCCATCCTACTCCATCCTACCTCCCCTTCTACCTTCCATCCTACTCCACCCTACCTCCCCTTCTACCTTCCATCATACTCCACTCTACATCCCCTTTTACCTTCCATCCTACTCCACCCTACCTCCCCTTCTACCTTCCATCCTACTCCACCCTACCTCCCCTTCTACCCCCCCATCCTACTCCATCCTACCTCCCCTTCTACCTTCCATCCTACTCCATCCTACCTCCCCTTCTACCCCCCCATCCTACTCCATCCTACCTCCCCTTCTACCTTCCATCATACTCCACTCTACCTCCCCTTCTACCTTCCATCCTACTCCACCCTACCTCCCCTTCTACCTTCCATCATACTCCACCCTACCTCCCCTTCTACCTTCCATCCTACTCCATCCTACCTCCCCTTCTACCTTCCATCCTACTCCACCCTACCTCCCCTTCTACCCCCCATCCTACTCCACTCTACCTCCCCTTCTACCCCCCATCCTACTCCACCCTACCTCCCCTTCTACCTTACATCCTACTCCACCCTACCTCCCCTTCTACCTTCCATCCTACTCCACCCTATCTTTCCTTCTACCTTCCATCCTACTCCAATCTACCTCCCCTTCTACCTTTCATCATACTCCACCCTACCTCCCCTTCTACCTTCCATCCTATTCCACCCTACCTCCCCTTCTACCTTCCATCCTACTCCACTGTACCTCCCCTTCTACCTTCCATCCTACTCCACCCTACCTCCCCTTCTACCTTCCATCATACTCCACTCTACATCCCCTTTTACCTTCCATCCTACTCCACCCTACCTCCCCTTCTACCTTCCATCCTACTCCACCCTACCTCCCCTTCTACCTTCCATCCTACTCCACCCTACTTCCCCTTATACCTTCCATCCTACTCCACCCTACATCCCCTTTTACCTTCCATCCTACTCCACCCTACCTCCCCTTCTACCCCCCATCCTACTCCACCCTACCTCCCCTTCTACCCCCCATCCTACTCAACCCTACCTCTCTTTCTAGCTTCCATCCTACTGAACAATACCTCCCCTTCTACCCCCCCATCAAACTCTACCGTACCTCCCCTTCTACCTTCCATCCTACTCCACTCTACCTCCTGTTACAAGCCCAACCTCGCAGTCTAGGGGTATGATGATTATGAGTTTTTGTAATTACTTTACACTTGAGGCTAGACTTGTAGACACAAAATATCTGATACGCTTTCATTCACTCTTCTCTCACAACCAAGAAGAAAACAAGCGAGATTTAGATAATAATAAATTGAATGAATAAAGTATTTCAATCATGCAAGGCATGCATTAGAAGAAGGTTATTATTGGATTTCAATTGTGAATACTTTGAATTTCTAGGCCAGCCGTATAAAAGGAAATTTCAAATGATTTGTTCTTAGTTCTAAGTCAATTGTTCAATGTGAAGAAAGGTCAATTCTCACCAAGATCCAGCGACGAAACAAGAGTCAGTTCTTTTCCTAACCAGTCTGTTTTCACAAATCAGATAGAGGTGGAGGGAGTCGGTCTTCTTTGGAGGAGTTCACAGCATCTTTTAGGCAGGCACCTCTGAGACAGGTCGGCAGCACTTGCCTCAGCAGGGACTTTTCTTGGATGTTAAAGCCGAAGTGATGATTCTAATGTTTTCAATCTCTGAGCACGCTTCTCTTGTGGCCGCTGCACCCCCTCCCTCCGGCGACCCCCCAGCCTGGAACGCTGTCTGGGAAAGAGGCCCCCCCCCCCCCCCCCCCATCCCTCCCGGTCCCGCACCGGCAAGTGGGAGCATCAGGGCGAGCGAGGGCCAGGGTTATCTTATCACCAACCCTAGGTGATGACAGAGACTTCCCTAGGAGAGCAGAACTAATTAACCGCCCACACACCATGCCACACCCTCGGTCCTCATTTCAAGCACCTCTCTAATTAAGACCCAAGAGAGGCACTGATGGGCAACCATCACACCTCCCTCCTTGAAAAACAAAACTTTTACAGTCAACTTCAATAGTTACTTAAATTATTTGCAAAACTTGTCACTCTTCCGTCCTCGGCGTTTTTTCCTCAATTTTCACCAACGTGTATAGTTGTGGTTCGTTTGCTTAATGGCTGGACTTCTAACCCGGCTGGCCACTTACTCGATTTGATTAGTGTCAAGATAGAAACATGCAAACAACAAATTATGAACATAACTTCAAACACATGCACATCTCTTCATGGACAACATGCAACTGTCCAAGTCAACAATATTCAGTAACTTGACCTTGTCTTCTTAAGTGCATTCTTAATTTGAAACCAAACAGGGTGATATGTACACGATCTGATCTGCGTCAGATTGGGTTCCCATCCTAACATGCTGTGGGCTACCCCTGCTACTTGTGCCTCTGTCACCC
>JAWQFJ010012787.1:82500-107500 GCA_034096865.1 Theodoxus fluviatilis | reverse complement strand
TGACAGTCAGCCAGACACAGGGCAGTCTACAGTAGTAGGGCAGGATTTGGTTCTCTGTGACAGTCAGCCAGACACAGGGCAGTCTACAGTAGTAGGACAGGATTTGGTTCTCTGTGACAGTCAGCCAGACACAGGGCAGTCTACAGTAGTAGGACAGGATTTGGTTCTCTGTGACAGTCAGCCAGACACAGGGCAGTCTACAGTAGTGGGACAGTCAGCCAGACACAGGGCAGTCTACAGTAGTAGGGCAGGATTTGGTTCTCTGTGACAGTCAGCCTTTTCTGGCCTTACGTTTCCGATCGGGACTGGCCTGGCACTCCACTTCAAAGACGTTAGTGCCTTTGTGAGTGAGCTGCCTCGACGTGCTACAGTCAGCAGTCAAGGCATCCCATCCGATGACAGGAATGTTGCAGGACTGCAGTGTGTTCTTGAATGCGTCCTTGTATCGTCTGGTTGGACCACCTTGCCAGTGTGTGCTGTCATGCACACGCACGTGCACAGAGAGAGAGAGATAGAGAGAGAGAGAGAGAGAGAGAGAGAGAGAGAGGGAGGGGGGGAGTGTGTGTGTGTGTGTGTGAGAGAGAGAGACAGAGACAGAGACATAGAGAGAGACACACACAGAGAGAGAGAGAGAGAGAGAGAGAGAGAGAGAGAGAGAGAGAGAGAGAGGGAGACAGAGACAGAGAGACAGAGAGATACACACAGATAGAGAAAGAGAGAAACAGATAGAGGCAGACAGAGAGAGAGACACAGAGAGAGAGACAGAGATAGAGAGAGACAGAGAGAGAAAGATGGAGAGACACACAGAGAGAGATAGAGAGAGACAGATAGAGACAGATAGAGAGACAGATAGAAAGAGAGATATGGAGAGATACACAGAGAGAGAAAGAGAAAGACAGATAGACAGAGAGAGAGAGAGAGAGATGGAGAGATACACAGAGAGAGAAAGAGAGAGACAGATAGAGACAGAGAGAGAGAGAGAGAGAGAGAGAGAGAGAGGGGGGGGGGAGTGTGTGTGTGTGTGTGAGAGAGAGACAGAGACAGAGACAGAGAGAGAGACACACAGAGAGAGAGAGAGAGAGAGAGAGAGAGAGAGAGAGAGAGAGAGGGAGACAGAGACAGAGAGAGAGACAGAGAGATACACACAGATAGAGAAAGAGAGAAACAGATAGAGACAGATAGAGACAGAGAGAGAGAGAGACAGAGAAAGAGATAGAGAGAGACAGAGAGAGAAAGATGGAGAGATACACAGAGAGAGATAGAGAGAGATAGAGAGAGACAGATAGAGACAGATAGAGAGAGACAGATAGAGAGATATGGAGAGATACACAGAGAGAGAAAGAGAAAGACAGATAGACAGACAGAGAGAGAGAGAGATGGAGAGATACACAGAGAGAGAAAGAGAGAGACAGATAGAGACAGAGAGAGAGAGAGAGAGAGAGAGAGAGAGAGAAGAAAGTCGAGCTACAGCAAGAAGACACTATTTTCGTCTTGAGCCCCATGCAGATGATCACTAACATTGCAGATCACCTGGTCAAAATGTTGGATGAAATCCACCATTAAGGTGTTCAACATTCCATAACAATAGATGTACTTTCCACAAAAACAAGAATAAGTCATTTCAGCAGTTTTTTCTTTAGTATATTTTCTCCAAGTTCTTCTGGAAAGAATAAAATTAAACTAGGTGTACAAAAATCACACTTGCCAACTTCCCTGCTCTTGAAAGACTATTCTTTTGCAGTACGGTGAAGCTTTCAATCACTGATCTTGTAGAAATAGTCACACACATCTAGGTAGAAAACAAGAAGAAAACCACCACATGCAAGATATTCTCATGTACTCAAAGCACATTACAAGAACAGAACATGACGAGAGAAAACTGATAACTTCATGGTACTATGTAATCTCACACACACTCACACAAAAAACCACACACACACACACACACACAACCACACACACACACACACACACACACACACACACACACACACACACACACACTCCCTCAACCCCAAGTATTCAATGAATTATATTCCTCTTTTTCCTATGCACTCTGTATATTGCAAAGTTAAATGTGCTTTGTGTTCTACTCACCCCATTAAAAAAAGATATACAGATGCAGAATTATTGGTAATAAATGGATTTAATGCATATGAAAAAGATTATGCTTAAACAAGAAGGGCAAAGCCCATACGACTCACATGCTTGACCTTGACCTTTATATGACCTTGACCTTCAGGTGACCTTCAAGGTCAAGGTCAAACAACTAAACCTACCAATGACATCATACACAAAGAAATGCTTTACACGTTTTTCCTATCAAAATACATGTGACCTTGACCCAAGGTCAAGGTCATCCAAGGTCATGCAACACAAAGCTGTTAATTCAAGACATAGGAAGCACAATGGTGCTTATTGGCACTTTCTACCATGAGATATAGTCACTTTTAGTGGTTCACTACCCCATTTTGGTCACATTTCATAAGGGTCAAAGTGACCTTGACCTTGATGATATGTGAACAAATGTGTCTCATAATGAAAGTATAACATGTGCCCCACATAATTATTAAGTTTGAAACAGTTATCTTCCATAGTTCAGGGTCAAGGTCACTTCAAAATATGTATACAATCCAACTTTAAAGAGCTCCTGTGACCTTGACCTTGAAGCAAGGTCAACCAAACTGGTATCAAAAGATAGGGCTTGCTTTGACCTATATACCACTTGTAGCTAAGGTCGCCATTCTCAATAACGTGGGAGAAAATTGGGAAAATGTGAAAAATGACTGTTTTTGAGACCACATTTATGGCTCCTGTGACCTTGACCTTGAAGCAAGGTCAAGTCACTATGCATGTTTTTTGAGGCCTTGTCATCATACACCATCATGCCACATTTGGTGTTGATAGACTTAATAGTCTCCGAGAAAAATCCAACGTTTAAGTTTTTTACGCCCGGACACCCGGACGGACGGACGGACGGACGCCCGGACGGATGGACGGACGACACGGCTGAGTACATAGACTCACTTTTGCTTCGCATGTGAGTCAAAAACTGCTGGAGTTAGAGAGACGAAACAAGAGAGATGTAATGTCCAATGCCCTAACAAGACTTACTCTGACTTATCAAATAAACCTACATCATTATATTCATCTTTCCGCACTCCGCCCCCCCACCCCACCCCACACTGCCCATCCCACCTTCCTCCTTTCTTAAAAAAAAGAAGGTATTAGTGAAAGAAGCGATAGCGATGCACACATGACTGCCACAACGAAACCTCACAATTCCCCCGAGACTCGTACTCGCAGAGCTGGGTGGAAATGTCAAACATTGTCCAGACAGGTACGCTTGTCTTTTTCCATGAGTGTTGCTTAGAGATCAAGTAGAGGATGTTTTCTCTTTTCATTTGTTCACAAAGCTCAGAATTTTAAACAAATTCATCCTTCACACACCGGCATCATTGAAGTTCATCACGAGGCGATTACGTCAGTGTCAACGCATTTAGGACCTCAGGTCATCCAGACACAGGGCAGTCTACAGTAGTAGGACAGGATTTGGTTCTCTGTGACAGTCAGCCAGACACAGGGCAGTCTACAGTAGTAGGACAGGATTTGGTTCTCTGTGACAGTCAGCCAGACACAGGGCAGTCTACAGTAGTAGGGCAGGATTTGGTTCTCTGTGACAGTCAGCCAGACACAGAGCAGTCTACAGTAGTAGGACAGGATTTGGTTCTCTGTGACAGTCAGCCAGACACAGGGCAGTCTACAGTAGTAGGACAGGATTTGGTTCTCTGTGACAGTCAGCCAGACACAGAGCAGTCTACAGTAGTAGGACAGGATTTGGTTCTCTGTGACAGTCAGCCAGACACAGAGCAGTCTACAGTAGTAGGACAGGATTTGGTTCTCTGTGACAGTCAGCCAGACACAGGGCAGTCTACAGTAGTAGGACAGGATTTGGTTCTCTGTGAGTCAGCCAGACACAGGGCAGTCTACAGTAGTAGGACAGGATTTGGTTCTCTGTGACAGTCAGCCAGACACAGGGCAGTCTACAGTAGTAGGACAGGATTTGGTTCTCTGTGACAGTCAGCCTTTTCTGGCCCTACGTTTCCGATCGGGACTGGCCTGGCACTCCAAACAGTTCTCTACCAAAATAGCCAACAAGAACTGTTTACTGCTTTTCGCAGTTATTTTCTTGCATTCTCTTGAAGTTTGCTTCAAGTGGTAAGGCATTAATAATGCATGGTGACTGTGCAGAAACAACAACAAATAAAATATTTCACACACACATGCACGCACGCATGCACGCACACATGCACACACACACACACACACACACAGAGTAGGGGTGTGTTATTTTGGGGTCTGTGCGGAAATCTCCCACTGCAGTACATCAAGACAAGCAAGCATTACAACAACAGTCCATGAACATCCTAAGGCTTAGCACAGACTTTAACAAGGATATTCCATGCTAAGCATCCTTCGACATTTAGTAAGACTTCTTCAGCAGACAGCTTAAGCACAGTGAAACTTCGCATTTACCCAGGCAAAATCAGTGCTCATGTTTTCCTCTGGCTTACCCTGTGAACTGATTTCCACTGAAGCACACCAAACGCACGTCAAACCAGAGCTAGGTAACACATACACACTGCAGCAACACCAGGCCTTCATGCAAACTACAGCTCATCAAGCATGAAGGTGAATGGAATCAGTATTGCAGTTTTCATAGCATGATACTGCAGGATGTAAGACTCCTAGCAAGTCCAGCAGCGGACCTCCTTGGACACCAAACAGTGATGGAAACAATCCTACATACCAACACACCTTGGCATGGGCAGGAGCACTGCAAGACCTCTGACACACAGACAAAAGACACCACCATGGCACTTTCTTCCCACTGTCAGAGAAGTCTACTGCAACATGCAGAATCATTACAACCCCGCGAGGTACTGATAGGCTTTGGCACAGTTATCAACGTTTCAAGCCACAATATACAACAAGAAGGGCAAAGCCCATACGACTCACATGCTTGACCTTGACCTTTACATGACCTTGACCTTCAGGTGACCTTCAAGGTCAAGGTCAAACAACTAAACCTTCCAATGACATCATACACTAAGAAATGCTTTACACATTTTTCCTACCAAAATACATGTGACCTTGACCCAAGGTCAAGGTCATCCAAGGTCATGCAACACAAAGCTGTTAATTCAAGACATAGGAAGCACAATGGTGCTTATTGGCACTTTCTACCATGAGATATGGTCACTTTTAGTGGTTCACTACCCCATTTTGGTCACATTTCATAAGGGTCAAAGTGACCTTGACCTTGATGATATGTGAACAAATGTGTCTCATGATGAAAGTATAACATGTGCCCCACATAATTATTAAGTTTGAAACAGTTATCTTCCATAGTTCAGGGTCAAGATCACTTCAAAATATGTATACAATCCAACTTTAAAGAGCTCCAATGACCTTGACCTTGAAGCAAGGTCAACCAAACTGGTATCAAAAGATAGGGATTACTTTGCCCTATATACCATATATAGGTCAGGTATCCAATCTCAAAAACTTCAGAGAAAATTGAGAAAATGTGAAAAATGACTGTTTTTTAGACAACATTTATGGCCCCTGCGACCTTGACCTTGAAGCAAGGACAAGTCACTATGTATGTTTATTGAGGCCTTGTCATCATACACCATCATGCCACATTTTGTATTGATAGACTTAATAGTCTCCGAGAAAAATCCAACGTTAAAGTTTTCGGACGCCCGGACGCCCGGACGGACGAAAAGGGTGAGTACATAGACTCACTTTTGCTTCGCATGTGAGTCAAAAATGAGTGACACCGGTGCTGTGGTTTCCTCAAGCTTTTGTGGAAAGATTTTGTAGAAATAGCTACAGCACCATAAGTCCTTCAGTACTGAGAAGGGTGACATCAACTTTGTTAATACTTCAAACTTTCAAAAGCTCATTTTGACTCGCGGCTTGTAGCACATTTTGAAGGCACTAAACAGGATGCCTTCATCATCGCCGTTTCTTCAGGCTTTGGGAGAGAGCTGCTGCTGCAACTGCCTGTATCGAATCAAGTCTTTCTCTGTCACAGACGGCACAAGGTCAGCCAAGGCGGCATCGAAGTCCTGCTGTTCCACCACAACCTTAGACTGGTCAGCTTCCTTTCCTGTAGGAACAGACGGCAATCTTTACTCAAAGTGTGTATTAGTGAGTGTGTGTGTGTGTGTGTGTGTGTGTGTGTGTGTGTGTGTGTGTGTGTGTGTGTGTGTGTGTCTGTGTGTGTGTATGTGTTGTGTCTGTGTGCAAGTGTGTGTATGTGTGTGTGTCTGTGTTTAAGTGTGTATACTTGTGTGTGTGAATGTGTGTGTGTGTGTGTGTGTTGTGTGTGTGTGTGTGTGAGTGTCTGTGCAAGTGTGTGTGTGTGTCTGTGTGCAAGTGTGTGTGTGTGTGTGTATGTGAGTGTGTATGTGTGTGTGGGTTGTGTGTGTGTGAGTGTCTGTGTGCAAGTGTGTGTGCATGTGTATGTCTGTGTGAAAGTCTGGGTGTGTGTATGTGTGTGTATATGTGTGCCTGTGTGCAAGTGTATATGTGTGTGTATATGTGTGTGTGTATGTTTGTGTGTGTGTGTATGTGTATAAGTGTGTGTGTGTGAATGTGTGTGTGTGTGTGTGTGTGTGTATGTGTGTGAGGGAGTGTGTGTGAGTGTCTGTGTGCAAGTGTGTGTGTGTGCAAGTGTGCGTGTATATGTGTGTGTGTGTCTGGGTACATGTGTGTGCAAATGTGTGTGTGAGTGTATGTGTGTGCAAGTGTGTGTGTATGTGTATGTGTGTGAGTGCCATTGACTTGTGAGTGACTTTGTTTTCAATAAACTTGGATATCATTTATTTGGCTCAATAAAGTATATAAGCATAATTTAGAATGGCCAAATAAAGAAATTCCCATGAATGAAATAGTGTAGACTGACTTGAACTACAGTGAGAGAATTGAAAATTTAAACAACGAATAAAAGTAATTCATCAAAAGCCAATGTGGGTATTGTGTATTACAAAAATACCTATTTGTCCTTATTTTACTGCAAAGCTACTTCAATGGAAGACATTTGCACTTCAAACCAATTCAGAAACAGTAGAAGATAAAATTTTCTCTGTCAGATCTCTGTCTCCACTATGCAAGTTTTCTTCAATTTGCATCCATACACAGTCTGGTGATGTATCCACTACCAGCCTCCTTCAACATACCCTCATCCAGGTCCTGAATCTTGCGCTTGATGGCGTTGAGCATGGTGTCGGAACAGAGGGCATAGAAGTCGGCACCTGTCATGTGCTCTGGGCAGGCATCCACCACCGCATCCAGATCTACCTTGCTGTCAAGATGGAATCTGGAATGTGCAGATGTGGACTTCTCAGTATACATATGTGACCAGCCACGACAAAACCAGTGCTAAGTCGCGCGGCACTATTTTGCGCTACGACTGAAAAAAGGCAGGGAGGGTCACTCTGGGTGATTTTCACTTTTTGATGAAAATAGATTCTACATGGTTCAAACTATCATGCCAGTAAAGGAAACATTTTGAAGAATTATATTTTGATGGTAAAATAAAGACTTTTGTGTTATGTATTGTTTCAAAAGCTCCCTGTAATTAGCGTTAATTGCCTCATTTTAGCCGCAATAAACACACCTAAAGCCTTGCAGAACCCCTTCATGTTATATACCGTTAGAAAGGCCGCTCTCTCGGCGTTCCCCCTCTGTGGATGTCGAAGAAAAATTAGGTCAGCTATTTTTGGAAACGGAGTTTGAAATACCGTTGCTAAGGTGTTTAATGTCTGAAGAGAGTAAATCTTCTGAGACCGTTTTTTCAAAATGACCGCTGCTTCAGTACCCAACTTGAAATGCCTGTAACTCCTATTCTAATTAACTCACATTGTTCATTCTTATATCAAAACAAACAGAAATGAATGCAGAATTCAAAAGTATTAAAACCCCATTTTGTCCAAAAATGGACTTAGCACTGGTTTTTTCGTGGCTGGTCACGTATGTAACTAGTGACTTTTCATGCACTTTCACACAAAAAAGATAATTCAACTTCCACTCCAAATTATTAAACAATCAGTTCTTCAGGAAATGAAGATGTTTTCATGTACTCTATGCATGCAAGTGCATGCGTGCACACACACACACACACGCACACACACACATGCATGCGCAAGCATGTGCGCACATGCATGCTGACAGAGACAGGCAGGCAGACACAGACAGATAGACAAAAAGACAAAGAGAGAAAGACAGAAAGACACATAGATGGACACAAAGCCACACAGAAAGCTTGCCACCAGTCAGATGACCAGCCAGCCAGGCTGAGCTACTGATAGAGACAAAACTGATCTAGAAACAAACAAGTGAAACAAGTTAAAAAGAGATAGAAAGGCCCCCTTCAGTTTGCACTTCATGAAGGAGATCTGAAAGAAAGATACAAGTGAAAGTGGCTTGCTCACTTTCGACAGATGGCCTTGAGCACCTGAAGTCGAGCATCATGGTCAGTGCACAGCCCCAGGTACAGCAGCTTGTCAAACCTGCAGAGGACAGAAAATGGCTTGTATCACTCCATCTGTGCCTGTGTGTAAAAACCAATGGAGCAATACATAATGAAACCTGCCATTAATTCATTCAGAAACATTGTTCAGGGAGTCTGTCAGGGAATCTTCAAGACATTAAGCTTGGCACTCCGTCATTAACAGGCAGTCTGCATAACTGGGCACAAACTACACTGCACTCAGTGAAGTGTATACCCCTTCTACTCAGCAATGCCCTTTGGCTAGAGCTCTACCACGGCAGTCTCCTGGATACTTTGCCAGATACTTGGCCAGGTGCTCTCACAGACACTCCTCCTGGCACTCTGCTCAAATAAATGTCCTACATCCTCCCAGCTTCCAAGCCCTCTGCTAACCAAATTGCAAAAGATGCACCAAAGAATGCACAGCAACCCTCCAAAATATCTGCCAGAGACACCAATAGAGATCTTATAAGGCACATCCTTTCAATCTGCCACGCTCAAGTTCTCAGGTACTGTGGAAAGACCACAAGCTCTACCAAGTACACCTACAAAATGTCTACCAGGGAGTCTGTCAAAAACTCTTTACAAACACTTGGAAAAAATCTTTTGTCCAAAAACTGGGGACTCATCTAGACAGTCTGCCAGGCACTCCATCAGCCACTAGGAAGCAGCCTTTCTTGCCATTCAGCAAGCATCCTTCCAGGCAGTCTGCCAGGCACTCCATCAGCCACTAGGAAGCAGCCTTTCTTGCCATTCAGCAAGCATCCTTCCAGGCAGTCTGCCAGGCACTCCATCAGCCACTAGGAAGCAGCCTTTCTTGCCATTCAGCAAGCATCCTTCCAGGCAGTCTGCCAGGCACTCCATCAGCCACTAGGAAGCAGCCTTTCTTGCCATTCAGCAAGCATCCTTCCAGGCAGTCTGCCAGGCACTCCATCAGCCACTAGGACAGCAGCCTTTCTTGCCATTCAGCAAGCATCCTTCCAGGCAGTCTGCCAGGCACTCCATCAGCCACTAGGAAGCAGCCTTTCTTGCCATTCAGCAAGCATCCTTCCAGGCAGTCTGCCAGGCACTCCATCAGCCACTAGGACAGCAGCCTTTCTTGCCATTCAGCAAGCATCCTTCCAGGCAGTCTGCCAGGCACTCCATCAGCCACTAGGAAGCAGCCTTTCTTGCCATTCAGCAAGCATCCTTCCAGGCAGTCTGCCAGGCACTCCATCAGCCACTAGGAAGCAGCCTTTCTTGCCATTCAGCAAGCATCCTTCCAGGCAGTCTGCCAGGCACTCCATCAGCCACTAGGAAGCAGCCTTTCTTGCCATTCAGCAAGCATCCTTCCAGGCAGTCTGCCAGGCACTCCATCAGCCACTAGGAAGCAGCCTTTCTTGCCATTCAGCAAGCATCCTTCCAGGCAGTCTGCCAGGCACTCCATCAGCCACTAGGAAGCAGCCTTTCTTGCCATTCAGCAAGCATCCTTCCAGGCAGTCTGCCAGGCACTCCATCAGCCACTAGGACAGCAGCCTTTCTTGCCATTCAGCAAGCATCCTTCCAGGCAGTCTGCCAGGCACTCCATCAGCCACTAGGAAGCAGCCTTTCTTGCCATTCAGCAAGCATCCTTCCAGGCAGTCTGCCAGGCACTCCATCAGCCACTAGGACAGCAGCCTTTCTTGCCATTCAGCAAGCATCCTTCCAGGCAGTCTGCCAAGCAGTGCAGTGCTTACCTGCCGGGTCGAAGCAGGGCAGGGTCCAGGAGGTCAGGTCGGTTGGTGGCGCCAATGACAAACACTTCCCTGGACTTGTGCAGCCCATCCAGCTCGGCCAGCAGCTGCGACACCACTCTGCAGCACAGGGCAAACATGGAGTGGAAAAGATGGAGAGGGAATAATGAAGAGGGGAAAATACAGAGGAAAAGGTGAAAGGGGCAAGATCAATGGGCAGTGGTGAAGAGGGAAAGATAAAGGGGGAAAGGTGTCCATCACATCACTCACCTGTCCATCATGCCACTCACCTGTCCATCATGCCACTCACCTGTCCATCACATCACTCACCTGTCCATCACACCATTCACCTGTCCATCACACCACTCACCTGTCCATCACACCACTCACCTGTCCATCATGCCACTCACCTGTCCATCACATCACTCACCTGTCTATCACATCACTCACCTGTCCATCACACCACTCACCTGTCCATCACACCACTCACCTGTCCATCATGCCACTCACCTGTCCATCATGCCACTCACCTGTCCATCACATCACTCACCTGTCCATCACACCACTCACCTGTCCATCACACCACTCACCTGTCCATCATGCCACTCACCTGTCCATCATGCCACTCACCTGTCCATCACACCACTCACCTGTCCATCATGCCACTCACCCCTGTCCATCACATCACTCACCTGTCCATCACACCACTCACCTGTCCATCACACCACTCACCTGTCCATCATGCCACTCATCTGTCCATCACATCACTCACATGTCCATCACATCACTCACCTGTCCATCACACCACTCACCTGTCCATCACACCACTCACCTGTCCATCACGCCACTCACCTGTCCATCATGCCACTCACCTGTCCATCACACCACTCACCTGTCCATCATGCCACTCACCTGTCCATCATGCCACTCACCTGTCCATCACACCCCCTGAGTCACCACTGCGACCACGGTTCGGGGCCAGGGAGTCCAGCTCATCAAAGAAGATGACACAGGGGGAGGCACTGCGGGCACGTTTGAACACTGCAGGAGATAAAGGCTTGGTGAGGCATCTCACTCCAGTACTCAGGGTCAACACACAGGAATGGTCTGACAGGCGAATCTTGTGAAATTATTTTATGCAGTATTTTCTCATTCTGGTCATTTTCTGTCTGACAAGTATTCAGAATGCAAAGACACTCTGTATGAGCATCATTTATTCTTTTTAAGTGAAACCTTCATTCAAATCTTGGATCCTGCTGTTCAACAGTCAAGAATAGTACAATGTTCCTACAATGCCCCAGCAGACATATGTTTCACTTAGAGGCAAGAAAAAAAAATTCCCAAGTTCAGAGCAGAGTGCACGGTTTGGATCCTGGGATCTTTGCAGCAGCAAACATTGCACCTGCTGGTTAAATGGAGGAACGATGAAATCCTGCACACAATTAATTTTTTCTGCACAGATGTGTAAGTTTTGTTTAAAAGAGGAAAAAATCATATCTGTTACCTACACCAAAACCATCTCTAGCTCAACATGGTAGATTTGAGGACTTCCCAAGTGGAGAACAACACTGAAAGGAGAACTGCCAGCCTGGAGCAATTAGAGAGGAGCAGAATGGTAAGATTAGTCTAGAATTCCACAGGAAACCAAGTGTGCATGTATGTTACCTACCTTCCCTGACGTTGGCCTCACTCTGCCCAACATACATGTTAATCAACTCAGGCCCCTTGACACTGCAAAACAAAAAACAAAAAAAACACTTTCAGAGAGTGACTTTCCATAGGAATCAGAGTGTTCAAACTAAGGCCAAAAAAAAAAGAAGTTGTGGTTAGAGTAACATGGATATGCAAAATAGGGTTGGTAGGCCAGCCTGAATTATTATTATCATTATTATTTAAATTATATTTAAATAGACAAGGCCAGATTGAACAAAAATCAAAATTTTTCTTTCGCTGAAAAAACCTGATTAAAAAAATTATATTGTGGCTTCCATGAGTGCTCATAAGGCAAGGAAGAAGGGACAGCAAACAGATCATTCATTACCATTGATTTCTTCACACATCCCCCCCCCCCACCCCCCCACCCCACCCCTCCACTCCCTCCTCTTTGTGCACAATTTAAAACAAAGTTTCAGATGGACAGGAAAAGTTAGGGTCGGTCAAGTTACCATTACCACAACTATTTTTTCCTTTGGCCTAATCACAATCTGGTGTCTGGTTACCTACTCCAGGATCCACGGCCAGCAAGCTGGATGGTTGGATGGGGCAGAAATCCAAACACTTGCTTTGCTTAGCTTAGCTTATGCCCACAATGCCGGCTTTCGGCATGTAGGGCAGCAACAAAGGATCGCCACTTCTGTTGGTTTTGGGCCTTCTTTTGAATGGTGCTCCAGGATTCCTTCATGATCTTGAGCTCCCCCTCCACTGTTCGGCGCCAGGTGTTCTTTGGTCTGCCCCTCTTGCATCTGCCTTCTGGTATCCAGTGAAGGGCTGTGTTGGGATGCTGCCTGGCTTGCATCTGATGGCATGCCCTAACCAACTACATCGCCTCCTCATGATGATGGTTCCCATGTCTTCTTGGTGGCAGCAGGCGAGTCCAAACACTTGCAGCCCAGCAAAATTTTAAGTGGTACAATGTCAGACATTCATACACACAGAACAAGGACACAGACAGACAGAAAAAACTGACCTGAGGAAGTTGAGGGAACACTCTGTGGCCACGGCCTTTGCCAACAAGGTCTTTCCAGTGCCTGGAGGTCCGTACAGCAGCACTCCTGAAACACAGCACCAAGGTTTGGAAAAACTCTCCATTTGGCCAGCTTGCACTTGACCCAAACAAGCATTCAAGAAGTGGATAAACTCTTTCAAAATATCACACATCAACTTTACATGCCAGTGTAATGACACCCTTCCAGATAAGCATTCAAGATCTGTGTGACCATTCTTAAGAAAATCACACATCAACTTTAAGCAATATAATGATAACATTCCGAAACACTTTTAACAGTTTCTTCTAGAGATATGCTTCATTTCATTATCATTAAAGCTTTACTTGACCTCCAAATAACCTCTCTGAAAAAACTTTACTGGCTAATTATCAAAGATAAAAATTTTCAAAAAATCCATATGACACTTCTACTGATGCCCTCCACAGTACTACATGCTTTAAAAAAGTATTTATTTATGTTATTCATTCATTCATTCATTCATTTATTAATTAATTTATTTATTTATTAAAATCTTGAATGATGACGGTGTAATTGAAATGAAAGTAATTGAACAAAATCAATATTTGTTACATAATGTTATGTTATGATCATGCCTTAGCCTACTCAAAGTAAGCAAAAATGTAATCCTGCCACTGACCTGAGCGTCTCAAGCCTGCAGCCAGCAGCTCTGGGTGTTGGAGTGGCAGCTGTATGGTGTCCAGTATGTCCTGCTTGACCGACGCAAGGCCACCCACGTCTGACCAGCTCACATTCGGGATCTGTTGTAAAATATACGCCTTTGGTAGGATGGAAGAAGTAGCCACTTGACTAAAAGCACTGAGGGTAAAAACGAAAGTAGTGATTTTACAGACTGACCTATCACCCACACTTGGGTCAAAAACTTTACCCCTCTGTGCCTTGGCATACCTCTCGGGTACCTGGTTTTACTCCTGGGTGAGTAGAGGTGATGCAGTTTATATCCCTTGCCCTAGGATGCAACTCCAGCAGTACTGTACTGGCTGTTCAAGAAGCACAAGTATCAAACCTAGTTGGTCCTGTTGGACTGACTTGTTACAATACAGCCCTCCACTGGTAGATGAAGTGAGTGAACATAAGCCAATGCAACAGAGGTGCTGTGAGGGAACAAACCATACTTACCCATCAAAGGCTAAATGATGCAAGAAGAGAAAGTTGCTACTGAGACTGTACTTTGAAAGAAATCTTGGTAGGGTATGTCTCTAAGAAAAACTATATTGCTCTGAAGAGAATGACAACTCAACTATGTCGATAACACAGTCACTGCATCACGCTATGGTTCTGTAAAACAGATAAGCAAACAGTTACACATGCACGCACACACACACACACACACACACACTCACACACACAAATACACACACACTCACACACACACACACACACACTCACACACACAAATACACACACACTCACACACACACACACTTACACACACACACACACACACACACACACACCACCACCACCACCAACACACACACAAATACACACACGCAAACGCACACTCACACACACACACACACACACACACCACCACCACCACCACACACACAGACACACACACACACACACGCACACTCACACACACACACACAGAGGCTGACCTTGGGAGCCCCAATGGCATCTGAGTGTGCTGCCTGCAGGATGTCCAGTGCTGACTCAAAGTCGGACTGCTCCAGCACCACCCCTGCTGATGCAATGGACTCTTCCTCCTCCAGGGACAGCCGATCCCCATTGGGTTTGCTGCCAACAGGTAGAGGGTGTAGAGGCAGCAGTGGCAGCAGTCCAAGAAAATAAACTTTCACAGTCCAACTCATGCTTTGCCATCGTGGTTGGCTGGTTGTGGCATGTCCTCAATAAATGTCAGTAATTCCATTCCAAAGCTAGCTGAGTGCACCACTCCCACTACTATTCCTACTGCAGGCATGCTGTCATTGCAATTCTGATATAATTAGTGTCTGGCCCTGAGTGACCATGAGTGATAGCACTGACTGTCAAGAAACACTAGACAGTTGGAAAGGGAATATCCAGAAAAACACACAGCATTAAAGATGGCACAAATTCAGATATGCTATTTCCCAGCTACCTCAAAAAGTATTTCTAATCTGATCTGTATGAATGCCCTGCATGCTCCTTGAACCAGATAATAACTGTGTGGCTACTAAGTTTTCCAAATAATTAGCTTTAGACTGCTAATTAAACTAAGTATAGAAAATAAGTCAGGTTGAAGCACTTAGGATTTATTTTTGAGAGTAGTTCCTTGGGATCCTGAGATTCAAGATTTCAGTAATCCAAGCTACCTCAGACATGGAAAAAGTTCCTGCACTCAAGAGGCACTTGAGACCACTCACCACAAGTGCTGCACCTTGATGTAGGCCTGGCGTCTCGCCTGAGCCACCAGCGCCACCAAGTCTCCCAGCAGGAACCCCTGTGTGTCAGACAATGATGCCATGCCACTGTCATGCAAACCACGGTGATGTCACCTGTCACAGGCAGTGTCATAATCCAAAGACCTTGATGCTATGTCACTGTGCTATGCAAACCACAGTGATGTCACCTGTCACAGTGTCATAACCCAAAGACCTTGATGTCACCATTAGCAAAGGACAGCAATGCCATTTAGCACAGTCTGATCAAGTAGCGCAATACAAACTCTTACTGTGATGTTTATGCAACAAGGTGATGTTCTTTCACAGAGAATGCTGCCATTAGGCCCAAGGAAAAAGGTTTTCAATTACATTTAATGCCCTTGGTGCAAACAGAACAGGTGACAATGAACAATGACAGCTACATTAGTTTGTGCTGAGGTTGTATTCATATGGCACAGCATGCTCACATTTTGTACACAATGAGTGTGCACACACAGTGATTCTCTACTATCCAAAATGTGGCAGCATATATATACTTTACTCTTAAAAGACGAACTGAAAAAAATCATTATGTAAATGTTGACTATTTCATGCTACAAACCGTACTGTATCACGTTAGTACCCATGTGAAGGGTCGTTGGCCTAACACAAATAAAGTCTGAAGTTTACTACCCAAGACTATGCTGGTTTGCACAGAGAGTGACGACATTGTAATCATGTCATTTGCACTAACAATGACAGTAAATTGTACAAACATCTAAAAGAGAAATCATCATGCAAGTGTGACCAGGTGAAGTGAAGCCCGAAGCCTTTACATGGACTCTCCCCCACCCCCCACCCCCCCCCACCCCCACCCCTTGGTTCTCCTCTCTCCGCCCTCTATCATGTATCCTGCGTCTCAGATGCCTAGGTCGTCTAGGTTGTAAGACAAGCCTACTATGAGCGAGTTTTCGCGAGTAACCTGGGTTAGCTACGGTAGGGTCACTGCGCATGTCTGGTTTTTTTCTTCGCGAAAACGCTGTTCAGTTGTGTCCAGCCGCTTCCCTTGCAACAAGATGGCGACAGCCTTGGCTGGTGTGTTGCGGATTTACTGTTGTGGAACAAATCTGTGCAATCTGTTGAGTTTTGGGGCTGAAATTTGAATGAAATTAGAAGCAAGCTGTGCTGGGATGTATTTAGGCCGATTGGGGAGGGGGGCGGGGGGGGGGGGGGGGGGGGGGTAGCGTGGTTTTTATCCCTGCCCTGCTGAAAGTCAGAAATCGCACCCAAACTCACGTTGACCTCATTTCTTCCCAAAATAAACATCACTGCTAAAATAAAATGCATTAAAACCAAGACAGTATCCAACCCAGTATCCTTAATTTTTGAAAGGTTAATTGATTTACAACAATTGTGTTCTCACAATCCGTAACTTTGTGAAAAAACATTTGCAGAAGTTTCTCTCCTCGCCATGGCAGCCATCTTGGAACTGGAGTGAACGTACGCTGGGGCCAAGGTTGAACTTTGGTTAACCGGTGACGTCACTCCGGTCGTACCGTAGCGAGTTTTTGCGACCTCCGGTTCGACTCGAGTCACTATAGTTGACGCGAAAACTCGCTCTATGTAGCTTATCATTCCGGTAGGGTCGCAGAGCGGCCTTTCCT
The DNA here is from genome assembly GCA_034096865.1 of Theodoxus fluviatilis. NCBI lineage: Eukaryota > Metazoa > Mollusca > Gastropoda > Cycloneritida > Neritidae > Theodoxus > Theodoxus fluviatilis. The sequence goes on along the minus strand of JAWQFJ010012787.1, from coordinate 90,469 downwards.
TATCGTTTGTTAATTGAACTTGACATGTGACCACGAACAGTTCCCTCCTGGCGTTCTCGCGTGCTATGCCTAAATTGTTAGATACAAGAGACAAATTTGATGCTTTCTCTAAATTAAGACATCTGATTGCAATGGTGCAATATTCATTCGGTTGACTTTGTTAAGCCTATCGAGGCAACACTTGGTGTAAATAATTTTGCATCACACAAGCATGAATAAAACAATAAGTGAAGAGTATCTTATTGAACACGAAGCACAATGATTAATGCAGATCCATTTCAGGAAGGGGAAGTACTGATGCAAATACACGTTCTTTCAGTGTAACTGATAAGCTGTGCATCTAAGGAGGACAACACATGGCCATAGCTATTCAAAGGCCTCTTCATCAACTGGAGTCCTGACTGTTGGGCTTTCAGAGCCTGCTCCAGCAGCTGAGCCAGAGGCAGCTCCATGCAGCTACAGGCTTCCATTGAGCATCAGGACAACATCAGGTTATGAAGACCAAATATGTGTGCATGATTTTCAGGGTTGCAGCTGTTGAAAGTACAAACTTTGTAGTTGAGCAATAACAGTTACAGAACAGGTCCTTTTAAAATAGATTTTTCACACTATATTCGGGTCTACACAGTATAACTGAAGCTATCTCTCAATGTTTAAGGCTTGAAAAGCTGTGTTCTGCAACGGGCCACTCAACCAAATGACAATGAAAGCTCAGCTTACAGCAGTTCTCTGGGCAATGTGGGAGATGGAGATGTCGGCTGCTGCTTCATCGTTTTCAATCAGACTCAAGATGATGTCCTCCCTCTCTCCCTCAGTAGGGTTCTGCAAAAATGTCAACCAGACTGCTCTGTCAAGAAGTGACATTTTTCATGACATATTCACTATTCTAGAGATTGGTATCAACATCCTGGAAAAACATGACACAATGTTTTCATTCACCTCTATGGATCAAAGGCAAAAATAAACTGAACCCTATCACCCCCATTCCCCAATACATCCCCCCCTCCCCCCCCCCCCCCCCCCCAAAAAAAAAAAAAGAAAAATGGGAGAAAATAATATTTCCATAAGACAGTAAATACACACATTGTTGAAAAGAGATTTTATTTTACTTTACATCACTATGAAACAAATCATTATCGATCATGAGAGTGGATAAAATTTGAGCCTCCATTTAACACTCACAGTTGTAAGACTCATCAAATTCAAGTTTGAATTTAAATTTTTTGTTGGTTGTTCTTTTATATTAAGGCCCCCCAACTCCCCACCCCCCAAACGAATAATAATTTCTACTAACATGTTTTTTTTCATGCAACTTCACCACTCATGCATCCCATGCAACTGAAGCAAGCCCAAGACAAACACAGAGTCACAGGCACAAGCGTGTCCACGCACCTCTACGTTGATGTGGTGCAGGAAGGCTTCGTGCATGTCTGCGGAGACCTTGCTGGTGGCGTGGGTGGTGGCCACGATGACAAGGGGGTACTCTCGGGTCTCCTCCCCCACCTGACTCACCATTTGGCAGAAACTGCTCACCACTCTCGGATCTGACAACGGTAAAAAAACAACCAACAGTCACCTCTCTATTCAGCCTGTGTTTGTCATTTTCTCTCCATTCATTCTATTTTCATAGAGTACTACATACGGCTGCTGCCACTGGTCACTCCCCTAGTCTGTGCATGAAGGGTTGCTCAGCCTATACCATTTTTCTCTCTCCATGAAATGCAAAAGAGTTCAACAGTCTCTCCATCTGTGTGCCATACACTCAGCAATTCAATACGTTTGAACAATTCCAAATTATTGTCAATGGTAAAGCACTGCACATGACCTCTCAACAGAGACAACGAAACACTTGTGGGACAGTGTTGAGGATTTGTCAGGTGTAGTTTTTGTACACCAGAGTCCAAAATAAGGCCTTTACTGGAGGGGAACCAGCTCCACACAAATAATCACTGGAAGTGGTCAGTGCTCCTTAGGGTCATCCCAGGAGGAGCCATTGAAAATCCCAAACCAAATGTCTGTGGCTAACCAAGGATTCCAGTGCTGACTAACACAGAGGCAAGCCACTTGCAAGACGCTTCCAGAGACCCGTGTCAACATTCAATAGCCTTTACATCTGCAGACACCAGTTAACATATGTCAACATGTGATGACAGCCTTTACATCTGCAGACACCAGTCAACATGTGTCAACATGTGAAGACAGCCTTTACATCTGCAGACACCAGTCAACGTGTCAACATGTGATGACAGCCTTTACATCTGCAGACACCAGTCAACAAGTGTCAACATGTGATGACAGCCTTTACATCTGCAGACACCAGTCAACGTGTCAACATGTGATGACAGCCTTTACATCTGCAGACACCAGTCAACATGTGTCAACATGTGATGACAGCCTTTACATCTGCAGACACCAGTCAACATGTGTCAACATGTGATGACAGCCTTTACATCTGCAGACACCAGTCAACAAGTGTCAACATGTGATGACAGCCTTTACATCTGCAGACACCAGTCAACATGTGTCAACAGGTGATGACAGCCTTTACATCTGCAGACACCAGTCAACATGTGTCAACAGGTGATGACAGCCTTTACATCTGCAGACACCAGTCAACGTGTCAACATGTGATGACAGCCTTTACATCTGCAGACACCAGTCAACAAGTGTCAACATGTGATGACAGCCTTTACATCTGCAGACACCAGTCAACATGTGTCAACAGGTGATGACAGCCTTTACATCTGCAGACACCAGTCAACATGTGTCAACAGGTGATGACAGCCTTTACATCTGCAGACACCAGTCAACATGTGTCAACATGTGATGACAGCCTTTACATCTGCAGACTGGTTGCCTCTGCTTGCAAGCAGCTCTCTCTAAGAAACTCAGCACAGGAGAGGAGGGGATGCCATGCAATGCATACACTCACATACTTACCTTCAGTGGTGCCATCTCGTTCCTTCCCGATGACGTGGATGTTCTTCAGCAGGACAATACAGGGCGTGTAGATGCCGGCTGTAAGATAAAATGGGCACCCAAATAATCATTTATTGATGACATTCATGTATTCCATTTATCTACAGATTTAAAGAGCAGTGTATGACAGCTAGCCATTTCAACAAAAAGGACTTCACAGACTAGTAGGCAGTGACATGAAAAAGGAGACTGCAAGCATCATGGAACAAAGGGAAGGTAACATGCAGAACAGGAATGTAAACAGTGGGTCAGATACTTGCCATTCAGCCAAACAAGCTTTGTACCAAGTGCACTTAGGAGATGTTTGGTGGACTTCTATTTTAGATTTCATTTGAAGGAACAGCAGCTTTCTTGCAGTCCTGCAATATGCACCCTTCATATCTTTCATCCATTCATACATTCAGTCAAGCCAAGCAGACACTTCTTGCCATTCCAAACAATCCACCTCTACCCACCTTGCAGCAAGACATTCTTGATTCGGCTCTCAGTGGCGCCAGCAGACTCTCCACAGATGTCATGGCAGTTGATCTGCAAAGAGACAGGATCACTAGGTCTCAGCGTTGCACCAGAGCCGGCATGTTCCAACAGCAAGGGCAGCAGGTGAGATTACTTTCAATGAAGAGCGACACAATCAGGTGCCCAGCACTCCCAGCTTGCATTTTAGCAAACATTAAACAATTGTCCACAAGGACTGATGCTGCTCACACACAGTAGTGGATGTTCAGCTTCTACTTCTACTGACAAAGATTGAAAGTTCCAGGATAGAATTCCCATGCATGTGGATGACTGATAAATTACTGTTCGGTTTTTTTCTGTTTTTTTCTTCTCCACAAAAAGACAATAAAAGGCAGTTTTACATTGTTCTCTTACAACTACTAAGCAAATTCCTAGGTGCACAAAATGCAGACAGTTTATCAAAGGAGAAAAAGTTCTTTCAGCTCTCCTGAACATCATTTTGCCTCATTGAATGAAAAAAAAGTATTTACAGTAATCTAATTTGTTGAAGTAAATACTCTGAAAAAAAAAGACACAATCTGTTTCTGTGAAATCATTCGTCTCATATGCAATGACATGAAATACAGTCTAGTAGAGGGAACAGAATCATTACAACACACAAGGGCTTCTCTTTACAGGCCCAACTGCAAACATTACCAACACAGACAACAGAGACAGACAGACAGCGACAGACAGAAAAGACAAGACAAGACAAGACAAGACAAGATAAGACAAGACAAGACAAGACAAGATGGAGAGACAGACAGACAGATAGGCAAGACAGGCAGACAGACAGACAAACAGACAGACAGACAAGACAGGCAGACAGACAGACAAACAGACAGACAGACAGACAGACAGACAGACAGACAGACAGACAGACACACACAGACAGACAGACAGACAGACAGACAGACAGACAGACAGACAGACAGACAAGACAGATAGGCAAGACAGACAGACAAGACAAGACAAGACAAGACAAGACAAGACAAGACAAGACAAGACAGACAAGACAGACAGACAAGGCAGATAAGACAGACAGACACACAGACAGACACACAGACAGACACACAGACAAGCACACAGACAGACAGACAGACAGACAGACAGACAGACAGACAGACAGACAGACAAACAGACAGACAAGACAAGACAAGACAAGACAAGACAAGACAAGACAGACAAGACAGACAGACAGACAGACAGACAGACAGACAGACAGACAGACAGACAGACAGACAGGTAGACAGACAGACAGACAGACAGAAAGACAGACAGACAGACAGACAGACAGACAGACAGACAGACAGACAGACAGACAGACAGACAGACAGACAGACAGACAGACAGACAGACAGACAGGTAGACAGACGAGACTCACTTGCTGGACATGAAGACAGAGGCGGCGAGCCACCGCATTGATGATGGTGGCCTTCCCACACCCGACTGGTCCACACAGCAACACAGAGGGAGTCAACCGCTGCTGAAGTCCACCCCTTTATAACAAGAAGGACATTCTTCCTGACGCAAAATACAGTCTCCCTGCCCAATGCAAAATGAATTCTGCTTGTACAATGCTGTAGTCTGCCCCTGTACAACGAAAAAGACATTCTTCCTGAACTATGCAAATTACAGTCTCCTGGTATGAAACAAACCAATCTGCCTGTGCAATGCTGCCCTCCTGTCGAGTCCAACACAATGCAGCACTGGTCAACTTGTGGTCAGAGCTGGACCCTGTCCCCATTTCTCCCTTCCCACCTCCATCAGCTGGAGACCTTGGGTGTTGGGCTTCGGGCACCTTTCCAAATAGCTCGGCAAGTGGCGACCCCAAGGGGTTGAAGAGGTTTCCATGGAGCAAAGACACACATCATGTAGTTAACACTCAATTTTTGTGTGTGCAAATTTCACAGGGGAGCAGATCCTGCAAGGCTATCCTGCTTTCTTGAGATCTAACTCATCCAAGGAAACCTGAAACTCAATTTAATATAAAGTCAGACTGTCAAGAAATCTGCCACAAAACCTCTGGATCTATCCTGTAAAGGCATTTTCCTACTCTCATAGACTGCATGTATATCACCACTTTACAACACAGGACATAACATCACTGTGCCAGTCGTGTGTGTAGGTTGACCATCAAGTTTCATGGTGTCAGTTCTAGTGCATTCTTTAATGCTGGGACTGGTGAGGTCAAAGGGCCCAATCCTGAAAGCTCTCACCAGAGGGCAACACAGGCACAGGAAAGATGCTACTGTGGGTGCAGATGTTGACGGTTTCCAGTGTTTCCCTGTGCCATTGATGCAGCTCCATCATCATTCGCATGTGTAACCATGAGGCACAGAGCCCATTATTGCTACTGACCTCTGGCGAGTGAGGTGGGGCAGCAGGAGGGAGGCGAGCTTCTTCCTGTATCTGGACAGGCCAGAACAGTCGTAGTGTGACCAGTAGGAGGCTGGCTTTTCCTCCAGGTAGGCATAGGCAGCCTGTGGAATGTAGCTGTGCACAGAGCCCACCTGCAAAGCAAGCCATGAATTCGGCCATTGAGTCCTATGACCCTTTCCATTAACTATGCCCCAAGTGTCTTCATCAGATGTGTGCACTGCATGACTCACTCTCACTCTCTCATACACACACACATACATACACACATGCATGCACACACACACACACACACACACACACACACACACACACTTACACTGGTGCAAACTGTCAGCAAACACTTGGAAAACCATTCTCAATGACTGGGCCAGCTGGTTCATGAGAGAGGCCAGAGGTCAGGTGATGCAGTGTTTAGCTTAGATGGACCTGTGGCACTCTCAGATCATGCAGCAGTCACGATCATCAACAGCAGAGTTTGTGGTGTTCTCAAATGCAACATTGTCAAACTGTGCAATGCAAAGGATGCTGTTCACTTATCACCCTGCTTACTTCTATCTCATTGCTGCTGAGATGATGTCTTCCTTTTCGCATGTCCCCTTAGAGTTCTGACCTGCAAGTATGACTGGTCATCATGCTGCTTGAACTGCAAAATCACTGCGACATACTTCCATGATGAAATTTTCTCTGTTGGAAGCAGTGATGTCAGCAATGCTTTGACAGCTGGTGGTAGTCTGGCCATTGGTGTGGCTTTCATTTCTGGTTTCAGATATTGCCAAGCTGAAGTGGACCTATCTTCTTGGGGCCCTTCCATGGCAGGCCGTCAGTCTGAATTAAGATCTTTCACTGGGGACCTTTAGTCAGAATCAATAATCACAAGCTTGGACTTAAGATCTTTCACTGGGGACCTTCAGTCAGAATCAATAATCACAAGCTTGGATTTAAGATCTTTCACTGGGGACCTTCAGTCAGAATCAATAATCACAAGCTTGGACTTAAGATCTTTCACTGGGGACCTTCAGTCAGAATCAATAATCACAAGCTTGGATGCAGACCTTCAGAGGTCTGGTGCAGGCAAGGTCAGTCACTCAACATCCTACATGATGTGAATGTTGTAAAGTATAGAATGGTTTGGGATGGAATGGTGGGGTAGGGTAGTGTAGGTTTGGTGTAATGTAGCATGGTTTCATATGGTATGGTAAGGTAAGGTATGGTATGGAATGGAATGGAACAAAAATATGGTAAGGTATGGAATGGTATAGTATGGAATGGAATGGTACAGCATGGTATGATAAGGTATGGCAGTGTGGCATGGCTTGGTGTGGCATTTTATGGAATGGAATGGTATGGTATTGGCATGGCATGGTAAGCCAAGACTTGGAATGGTATGCTATGATATGGTATAGAGGGGTGGGGTAAAGTAAGGCATGGTGTGGTATGGTGTGCTATGATATGGTATAGTGGGGTGGGGTAAAGTAAGGCATGGCATGGTATGGCAAAGTATGGTGTGGTATGGTATAGACATGGCATGGTGAGCCAAGGTGTGGAATGGTATGGTATGCTATGATATGGTATAGTGGGGTGGGGTAAAGTAAGGCATGGCGTGGTAAGGAAAAGTATGGTGTGGTATGGTATGCTATGATATGGTATAGTGGGGTGGGGTAAATAAAGGCAAGACATGGTAAGCCAAGGTAAGGCATACACCTGACTCCTACCTGCAGCAGCTTGGTGCAGGTGGCATCAATGACACAGGGGGTCTGACACTCTGTCCTGGCTCCTTCCCAGTCACATTCCACCCTGATGACCTTGAAGAACATGACAGGCAGACGCACTCCCGTGTCAAGAATCACGTTCTGCCAGAACTCAGGGTCGTCTGCAAAGGTAACAGCAAAGGTAACAGCAAAGGTGACAGCAAAGGTAACAGCAAAGGCACTGATTTTCCACAGCAACTTCTCCCTTCCAACCTGGCCTCCAACCCCTCTGCAATTTCCTCCCTGGCCATCAGACAAGCACTGGATTGTCCACTGGTGCCTCCCCAACAACTCACATTCAAACAGATTTGGCATGCAGGTAGGGCACCATCTCCACTCCAGATCTACAGAACATTTCAAGCCAT
>JAWQFJ010012787.1:72500-75000 GCA_034096865.1 Theodoxus fluviatilis | reverse complement strand
TCTCCTTGTCCAGAGGTAAAACTGGGTACCTGCGAGGTCTGAGATGTAAAGTTGCAAAAGTTATCTTTGATGCAGTCATCCACATCCTGCTTGTGTACACCTGAAGTTGTTGGGGCGATGTTGAAATGACAGAGTGGCCTGGTGACCAGGGGTTAAATATGCTGTTTGAGCACCTGGAAGTGGGCCAAAAGGCACAATATGAAAGCAAGCATCTTTGCATGTATCTTCCTGCAGGGTCACTGTGTCCTGGAGATGCCCTCAGGGACGGGGAAGACCGTGTCCCTCCTCTCCCTCCTTGTGGCCTACATGAAGGTCAGTCTACCTCGAACGTCTTCCATGCTGGGTCTGCATTGCTTGTCTGTCTAATCTTCCTTTGGTGTCTCTTGAGCAGCAAAGATTTCCCTCCCTGTAGTGGAAGTTTTGCCCAATGGAGATTTGCATGTGAGTTTTTGTATAGGTCAGTCTATTTATCGTCTACTGTAATCACCTCAGCATGGTTACATTTTGTATCTAGTGGTGGTGGTAGTAATGGTTGTTGTTGTTGTTGTTGTTGTTGTTGTTGTACCATTGAAACTGACTTTTTTGCTTGTTAAGATTTTGTTGTTTTTGGTCTTTTCTTTCTCCCACTCTGATTGTCTATTTGATGGAGTTGTCTTTTTCTTTTCTTTCGCTCTTTCTTTCTTGCCCTTTATTTGTTCTTTCTTTCTTGCTCACCCTTTGCTCTTTCTTTCTTTGTTCTTTCTTGCTTTCTTTCTTTTGTTCTTTCTTTCTCCCTTCCTTCCTTTTCATAAATACTGAATTTAAAAATGTTATGGATGGGGTTCTTTATCAATGGATTCACTAGAACACGAGGGGAAAGGAGATTGAGGGGAAGGAGAAGGAATCATACCTCATATATTTATGTTGTATAATCAATGTAATGATGGAAATGATTCCTTGATTTTCAGGAGCGCCCTCTGGATGTACAGAAGGTCATCTACTGCTCTCGAACAGTGCCTGAGTTGGAGAAGGTAATCCTTGCAATTTTTGTGTGAGCCTATGGTGATTGACAGGGCATATATGTTACTAACTGAAGTTAGCCATAATGGGAGGAAAATACATGGTTGCTACACCTTCAAATCTCTTCATTGCAAAGGGACAAGACACTTAAGTCTGTAGTGCCACAAGGGATTCTCTTGTTTTTATCTCTTTTTAAAAAATTGAGACATTTGCTTTGATGCTGTTGTGTGCTGTGTTTAAAAGTTAGGGCATATGAGTTCTTTGCATCAGGCAGAATATATCCCTCTGAGATGATTGTCATATGTATTCACTCCCATCACTGGCATGGGTGACTACCACTATTACAAGTATGCTTCACTAGGTCTGAGCTTAGTTTTCAGCCAGCTTTCTTTCATCCAGTAAATGATGAAACTGTTCTCACTGTGACTCCCTCCTTGAACACATGCACAGGCTGATATCCCTGTGAGCTTTGTGTCAGATGGAGGTGGACTGAGCTTGCCTTTGGGAAGAATTCAAACAAGCTGATTGAGGCTTTCCATGAATGCACTAATCAGACGGAAGAGCCAGTATGCAGGGCATCAAGGCCACCTGGAAGAGCTCAGTAGAGCCAGAACCTCATAGACCAGGCCCGACTTAAAGACATTCATAGCAGAGAGCTGGCAGTGGACGAGGAAAGAAGAGCTATGTTGCTGTTGTATGCATTGCCTTGGTTGGAAAGTACAGGCAGCTGGGTAGGTAACACATACTGTTGACATGCAAAGTTGATAGGCAGGTAGCTACTCGATTGTGCTTTAGGAGCAGATAGAAAAGTGGGGGTGGGATGTTGGATGGTGGGTGGGGATGGGGGTGGAGAATGGCTGGGTAGGGGAGGTATGGGAGAAAGTGGATGATGCTGGGATGTTGAGACTCAGGTGAATGAATGTCTGTGTGCCATCTTTTCATGCACCTGTGTTTGGCGACAGGTGGTGGAGGAGTTGCGGGCACTGTTTGACTTTTACGAGCGAGAGGCAGGGGAGCCTCTCAACATGCTGGGCCTGGCCCTTAGCTCCAGAAAGAACATGTGCATCCATCCTGAGGTGAGCTTCCCACAGAAGAATGTTGAATAAGTGAATATATTAGTAATTGGATAAGTGAGTAAGTGAATGAATGAATGAATGAATGAATGAATGAATGAATGAATGAATGAATGAGTGAGTGAGTGAATGAATGAATGAATGAATGAATGAGTGAGTGAATGAATGAATGAGTGACTGAATGAATGAATGAATGAATGTAAGTATGAATGAATGAATGAGTGAGTGAATAATGAATGAATGAATGAATGAATGAACAAATGAATGAACAAACAAACAAATGAACGAATGAATGAGAGTGAATGAATGAATGAGTGAGTAATGAATGAGTGAGTGAATGAATGAGTAAATGAGTGAATGAATGAATGAATGAATGAATGAATGAATGAATGAATGAATGAATGAATGAATGAATGAATGAATGAATG
>JAWQFJ010012787.1:0-67500 GCA_034096865.1 Theodoxus fluviatilis | reverse complement strand
ACATGTATTTTGGTAGGAAAAATGTGTAAAGCAGTTCTTAGTGTATGATGTCATTGCTAGGTTTAGTTGTTTGACCTTGACCTTGAAGGACACCTGAAGGTCAAGGTCATGTAAAGGTCAAGGTCATGTAAAAATCAAGGTCATGTAAAGGTCAAGGTCAAGCATGTGAGTCGTATGGCCTTTGCCCTTCTTGTTTTAGTAATGTTTCCTTCGTATCACTTTGAGCATGGTGATGAGTGTGAAATGTAAGAAAAATTTCCTGGTTTATGGGCTTCCATGCTGTTTTGGAGACACTTCAGAACCTGCGGAACCCCTGCCAAGTTACTCTCTGTGATGGATCATGATTATTGTCTCACCTTCCTAAGTATTTCTGGTGATTACCACAGTGGTCTTTAGTGATTGTGACCAAAAAAAAACAGCTGCTCAGCAGATCGATCAGATCCCTGCTTGACTAGAGAGAAAAGTAAGAAGTGGTTCCAGATGCAGTTCTAGGTTTGTGTTGCCATGTAGAATCAGTATCTTAGGTTCCATTGAAACAATTAGATCTGAGTGTAATTTAATTTTTTTACTCACATTCATCATTTTCTAATCTATTTCAGTTCTACCTGATGAAGTTTTGCAAGGTAAGTCTATGCTGCATTAAAAAATAAAAATAAAAGGGAAAAGTTTTTACAAGTTTGCAACATGAGTCTGGCAGTGGTTGTGTGAAACATGGAACAATTTATGATATTTTTTGGTCTCCCCCCACCCCCCACCCCCCACCCCCTCCCTTTATTCATTGCAATCAAAATGAAATATTATTTTCTGGAAGTAACTGAAAAATCTGTGTAACTATATTATTTTTTCTGGAAAACTTAGATATTAAAAATTATCACCTTATCAAAAATCAGGAAGACTATAAAAAAACACACCTTAAAATGAAGAAAGAACTGGTGTTAATTTTCTGTCAGTCAAAGGAGTTGTCTTTGTGTCTTCTGTTTCATTTATCCATTGCATAGGAAGTATAGTAACTAAGGCCTTCATACTACAAGAAAGGAGAGGACATTGCCCTTTCATTGTGGAGGCACTCACTTATGATCCTCATTCTGTCAGATGTGGTACCAGGAAACATTCGACAGGCAGAACACTTTGTGAGCTTCATGAAGCGCTTTGTGGAATACCTGAAGACTCGGCTGAGAGCCCGCCATGTTGTGCAAGAGAGCCCTGCTGCCTTCCTTCGAGACTGTGCCAACACCGTGTGCATTGAGCGCAAACCCCTTAGGTGAGCAGTTTCCTGGATGTGTTACTTTGTTGCACATAGTGTATGATGTCCCCTATGTCATAGCTCTTCAGTTACTTTTAAATATATTACAGGTGTTATATATTACAATTAAAATGCAGGTTTCTTTGTTTTATTTGGTTTTATTTGAATGAGAATGATGGAGTCACTCTTCAAACTTTTTCCCTCTCCAGTCAGTTATGACCTGGTTTTTAATGTGGCTTCCAAACATGTTAAAAAAAATATTTACTGGAAAGAATTTACCAGATGCCTCTGGTGCTGAAGAAGAACCAATTGTTTGCATATTGGTTAGTATGAGAGATTTCAAATCTCAGAGCATTTGATGAGTTTCATCCTTTGGAAGTGGTCATGACATGGAAGGTGCTGCCTGAGAGTCCAAGTGATCTATCTTTGTAGCTGGTCCAATCCCTTTGTCATGCAGGTTCTGTGCAGAGAGGCTGCACTCCCTGCTTCGGACTCTGGAGCTCATGGACCTCCATGACTACAGTGCTCTCACCATGGTGGCCAACTTTGCCACCCTTATTGCCACCTATGCCAAAGGTAAGATGTGGCAGACTGCCCCAAGCACCCTTTCCTCCCCCTAACTGCCTTTCCCAATCCACCCTTTACTGCCTTTGTTGAAAGTAGGTTTTTATGTGTTAGGCTCCACACTTTCCATTTCTGCCCCTTGCTGCTATTCTCAATCCACCCCTAACTGCCTTTGTTAACAGTAGGCCTTTATCAGTTTTATGTGTAAGGCTCCACACTTTCCATTTCTGCCCCTTGCTGCTATTCTCAATACACCCCTAACTGCCTTTGTTAAAAGTAGGCCTTTATGTGTAAGGTTCCACACTTTCCATTTCTGCCCCTTGCTGCCATTCCCTCCCTGCCTCCGGCCATGGCATAGTGAAGAGATCAGCTCCTCCATTTGAAATTTCTCCTCAAACTCATGTGGCAATCATGTGTTCTGCATGTGACACTTCTGCCATTAGATCATCCTGTGATCACTGAATGGAAATTTGAACAGCAATTTTAAGGAGGAATTTAGGTGTAATGGTTTATCCTTCACAATGACCTTCACTAACTCTCTTCACCAGATGAACGTTGGCCATCTCTTTAGATCAGGAAAGCTGCTAACTGCTACATCTCTAGTCAAGTAAAAAGTTGCTCCACTTTTCTTTTATTTGAATTTGGAATGTGTGGATGTTACTACCTGGATTATTTATTGAATTCCTAAATTTTAAGAAACAATTTCATTAAATGTAATTCTTGAGCAAGTTTTTGGATTATCGGTGACATCTGTAATGGAGTCTTGACAGACTACAATAAGTCCAGATGAATAAAATGTTCATACAGGTCTTTTCCCCCTATTAATTATTTAACCCAAGCCTGACATACTGAGTTGTTTCTTTCTCTGTCAGGGTTTGCCCTCATCATAGAGCCGTTTGATGATCGCACGCCCACCATCTCAAACCCCGTCATGCACCTGACCTGCATGGACGCCTCCATTGCCATCAAGCCTGTCTTTGACCGCTTCCAGTCCGTGGTCATCACCTCAGGGGTACGGCACTTTTGGTGTTCTTTCGTGGATTCTCATGTCATTTTGGCAGTTGTAGGATAAAGGACTGACTCTTGTTGGGAACAAAATAGTCTCTGACCTTTTGAATGATTATAAAAAGGAAATCAAGTTCCATTTATGATTTTTCTTTTTACTTCTGCTTTTAAAAATAACTTTTCTTTTTTTCTTCATTCTACATATTTAAAAAAATTAACATGAAGCCTGGATGCAGTATTCAACAATGTTTGTTTACATTTTTGACCTGATTGTTTTGCTGGTAGAAGACAGAGATGACCTTGACTGCTGACCTTTACAGACCCTGTCCCCCCTGGACATGTATCCCAAGATCCTGGACTTCCGGCCAGTTACCATGGCAACATTCACCATGACTCTGGCCAGGACCTGCATCTGCCCAATGGTAGCTCTATTTTTCTGCATCTTTGTTTCCATGTTTTCCCCTGCATGTTTCTGTGTGTCTCTTCCTCTGCCTGCATGTTTCTCTGGATGTCTCTTTCACGATTTGTCTCTTTCTCTGTGTACCTCTTACATCTTTCTTTGTCTTTTTATATCTCAGCCTCTTTGTCTTTGTTGGCTTGCATGCAAACTTGGACAGACAATGCTCTTGCATGATGTACCACATGGAGCTGTAATGACCATTAGTTTTCACACATTGTAATTTGGGACCCTTTGATTGAGTGAGACTGTGTTTTTTTAAATATAGTAGCTGAATATATCCTTGATCAGGGTGTGTAGAGCTATACTTATCATTAGACGAGCAGAGGTACCCAGTTTTCCACCCAGGTGTAATATGGTTATTTAATGATATCACAGTTTTTTTGCACACTCTATTTTGCATCTCAACATCTGACAAATCATACATTGCTCAATTGTTCCAAGGGACGTAACTCTCATTACTCTGCAAATAGAGATGTATGCTGCTGCTATAGCAATATTATTTTTCTTTAAGAAATATTATCACAAAATATAATTCATTAAAATAGCCTTAATCCATTTCTGAGATGTGCTGATTCCATTTGTGTGCTCAGATTCTTTAAAGGTTTTCCCATTCTGGAGCCTTAGGGGGACAGACAGACAAACTTTTTTCTTACATATATGTAGAAGATAATCTTACAAATATTTTGGTTACACAGTACATAAATGTGCAAAGTGAAATAAATGTAATCTTGGAGATTGCCACACGTGATTGTTTTACAGATTGTGAGCAAAGGGAATGATCAAGTTGCCATCACGTCAAAGTTCGAGACCAGGGAGGATGTTGGTAAGTGCTTTCTTTGCTTTGCATGAAATGCAGCTTGGAATGGTGCTCCAATGTATCACTGGAGAGACAGGAATCCACAAACTCTATGAATCATATCACCTAAAACTGGGACTTTGATGCAACTTCGAGAACTTTTTAAAAATCTGAGCTTGTTGGACATTTTCACCCAATTTCATTCAGTCCTGAGAGAAGTAAGGCCCAAGTTTACTTATGACCCAATTTTAAATACAGCATTTTTATTTTTGAATGGAGATAACAGTTTTCTTGTTTATTTGACTATGACCTTTTTCTTTTCTTTTTTTCCAACCTGAGCTGAATGTTGAGCAGAAATGTGTCATTACCTCATTGACAAAATGGACATTCATTTCCATCAGGCTGGAGAACCACCGACCCCCCAAAAAAATATCTGAAAAAGGATGGGGTCCAGGGGCCTCCTGGGCCCTAGTGAGGTCAAGGGGCAATGCCCTGGTAGGGGGTTTGGGGGGATGGGGGTAGAGGGGTGGGGGATATCAAAGCCCCTTGGCTGAAATTGAATTTGAGCATTTTTTAAGACTCCTTTGTGGTCTCTAATGACGGGTAACTTGTCATGCCTAAGTGTGAAAGCATGGAGTCACAAGACATATAATTAGTTTGTTGTTCAATTTTGGTTGGCTCTGACGTTTTTCCTCAGAAAACTAGTTTTTTCCCCTTGTTAATTAGAAACTTTTTCTCAGAAATTTGCAGATTTTCAGAGAGTTCTCCATCCTGTTTCATACAAAGTTCACCACAAGCATTTTCTGTTTTATGATGCTCAATCATACTTTTCCGTGTCTTGTAGCTGTCATCCGAAACTATGGAAATTTGCTGGTGGAGATGTCTGCTATTGTTCCTGATGGCTTGGTTTGCTTCTTCACCAGCTACATATTCATGGTGAGTGAGGAAGTTTGGTGTAATACAGTAATTGTGTCAGGGCTCTAGGCCAGTGGTGGGGTGCTCGCCTTGTGACTGGCAGGTGCAGTGTTCAATGCAGCACTGATCCCAGCCTTGCATCCTTTGGCAAGGTGCTCAACTCGGCATTGCCTCCCTGACTGAGAAGTCAAACTGGGCACTTGGTGCTGCACAAAGGCAACTGGGGGCACATGTCCCCAAAAGAAATTCTCATGTATTTGAGCAAAATGAAACATGATGATGATAATGATGATGATGACAACATGATGATGACAATAATGATGATGATGATAATAATTATTATTATTACAGGTTATTGTCTTGGTATAGTATCATGCACCTTTTACTCTGACAGCAACTCATGCACTGTTGAATCTTGTCCTGTTGTGTGTTGGTGTGTGATTTTGTCTCTTAGTGTTACTTCAATGAATAATTTTGACAGACAACTGTGTGTGTGTGTGTGGTTGCGCGCGTGCGCGTAGTTGCGCGTGCATGCGCACGTGTGTGGTTGCACCCGTGTGCGCCTGGTTGCACATGCACGCATGTGTGTGTGTGGTTGCACGCACATGCGCATGTGTGCGTGTGGTTGCGCGCATGCTCGCGCATGTGTGTGTGGTTGCATGTGCACATGCGCATGTGTGTGGTTGTTTGTGCACGAGTGAGTGTGTGGTTGCGCGCGTGCGTGTGTATGTGTGGTTGTGCACGCGCGTGAGTGAGTGTGTGTGTGGTTGCGCGAGCGCGTAAGAGCGAGAGAGAGAGAATTAGGCAAGGTCCGTTTGATTGTAGTACAAAGTTTCTTTGTCTTAATGACCAATGACTTTGTTTGGTTTGTTTGTTGTCATGCAAGATATATATTTTTTAATGACAGTGATGATGATATATATATTGGTCAATGCCTGTTGGATTTTTTGACAGTGATATATTCTGAGATGAATAGGATTTGTCTCCATCCTTTGAAAAAGTATTCTGAGCAGCTTTCTCTGTACCATGGAAGGTCATTCCACACTTTGCTTGTTACAAAAGTATTCACTGTAGGCTTTCTCTCTTTCTTCAGGAAACAATTGTGGCATCATGGTATGAGCAGGTAAGATGGATGGATAGTGTTTTACGGCCTATCAGCTTTTGTAGGCTATGTAAGGCCATTAAGCACGAAAATCTTTAGAACAGTGTAGAGTAAATGATAATCAAGTCACGGTGTCCCTAAGTACTCTCCTCTTACGAATCCCGTAGGGAGACACGGTGGGTCAATTCTTACCCCAAACCCACAGGGGGAAGAGCAGGTAAGCGAGAGGTGCATTTTCTTCCCGTGTGCTCATTTCTGTGCATGTGTGTTTCCAAATACCCAAAGCCTCAGAAAGTGATCATGCACCTCATGGAGAGTATATTTATCTCATTAGCAACAGACTCACTTGGGCATGCAGTATGGTGTACATGTACTTGTTCATGAATTCATAGTTCTAACTATGGGATGTGTCATATTTGTGACTTTAATTTTCTTTTGAGATTTAAGGACTCCTCCTCATTGTTTTTTCTGTTTGCTTTACATTCCTCAGGGGTTTTGTGTGTGGTTTTTTTACTCACATGCAAAGCAAAAGTGAGTATGTACTCACCCGTGTCGTCTGTCCGGGCGGGCGTCCGGGCGTCCGTAAAAAACTTTAACGTTTGACTTTTCTCGAACACTATTAAACCTATTAACACCAAATGTGGCATGATGGTGTATGATGACAAGGCCTCAAAAAACATACACAGTGACTCGACCTTGCTTCAAGGTCAAGGTCACAGGGGCCATAAATGTTGTATAAAAACAGCCATTTTTCACATTTTCCCAATTTTCTCTGAAGTTTTTGACATTGGATACCTGACCTATATTTGGTATATAGGGCAAAGTAAGCTCTATCTTTTGATACCAGTTTGGTTGACCTTGCTTCAAGGTCAAGGGAGCTCTTCAAAGTTGGATTGTATACATATTGTGAAGTGACCTTGACCCTGAACTATGAAAGATAACTGTTTCAAACTTCATAATTGTGTGGGGCACATGTCATACTTTCATCATGAGCCACATTTGGTCACATATCATCAAGGTCAAGGTCACTTTGACCTGCATGAAATGTGACCAAATTGGTCAGTAAACAAGGCCATGTAAAGGCGCCTGCATGAAAACAAATCTAGATGGTAGTGCCGCAGGCTCCAAAGTTATAGGCTCCAAACTTGGTGATGGCAGCTGTCTGCAGGGACTCCAACTGCTTGGCATTGTGAGTTTCCACAAGTTTGCGTTTGCAGTACAGATGGAGAACTGGGATGTGGTTTTGTTCTCCACTATTCGCTGAAGCAGAGTCAGCAGTGTTGGCTGGTGGTCTGCTGATTCTTGACTTGATGACCCGCACATCCTCCTCAGTGTGGCGGCCTTCTCGCACCCTATTGAGCAACTGAGCAAACTGGCAGTCCTCTTCCTGCCGCATGATCTCTGTCAGCTCAAACATGCCCGCTCTGTCGCCGAGTTGAGTCGAGTTGAGTTGCACAACCTCTGTACATAGTTCACAACACAACCTCTCAGCATGTGAGTCGTGTGGGCTTTGCTCTTCTTGTTTGTGTGTGTGTGTGTGTGTGTTTCTTTGCTCTTTTGTCTTTTTCATACTTTGCTACATTTTGTTTCTCATCAATGCACTGTTCTTGAAATGTTTCAATTCTGAATGTACTATGTATGTACTGTTTATCAGAAATGCTTCCACATCCTTCACATCTTTCTTCTGCATGCATGCATGCCATGCATGGACACACACACACACACTCTCATGCACGCATGCACCTCCTCTGTGGTGAATGAAAGTCGAAAGAAGCTTGTTCTTAGGGAGAGAAACACAAGACTAAAGTGCGGATTTTTTGGCATGCAGCGTGAAGGTTTTTGTTGATACGAGATGGTACATTTAAGTCCAGTTACTCAAATCAAGTAATCCTCCTATTTTTAAAGAACATGAACTCAACATAAAGCCAATAATCTTAAGCAGTATCAATGCTTCAAGGTAAGCTTTTACCATACATGCAGTATAAATTTGTAAGGTAGGGACAACGTGCCACTATATATTGGTATGTATAAATATAACCTTTTTTCTCTTTTTTAAATTTTTATATATAGAGAACACATCCATGAACCACAGAAGAATTCAGCCATTTCAATAAAGTAACATATAATATACACTGCACTCCAGCCTTCCCATCGTCATCTTTCAAAAGTGTGGGCTAAATCTCCGGATCTCCTACTTGAACTCGTTCTGCTTTGAACAACTGTGCCCATAGGTTTTCAGATGACTACAAAATTGAGAACAACGAGTCTGGCGATGGAAATGTGAAAGGGAGTGGCAGAGGTTAGTTTACAGTTGGTGAAGATGACAGGAAGGAATGGAGAGAAGTGCAATGGGACATGAGAAAAAAGACAGAAAAGTTGTGCTTACAGTAATAAGGCAATAAAAAATAGGGTCGGTAGGTCGGCCTGAACTTTTTTAATTTCAAATTTTTGTTTTAGAAGAGGCTAGACTGAGCAAAAATCAAGTTTCTCTTGCTCTGAAAATGCTTTTTTTTTAATGCAAATAGTGGATTCCCCATATGCTAGTAGGGCAGGGAAGATGGGACCTCATGCAGTTTGTTGGTTATCATTTAAAAAAAATCTTTTTTGCATGATTGAAAAAAAAAAGGTTGTCATGGAAAAATAGGGTCAGTCAGGGTACCGTACCACAACTTTTTTTTTTTGCCCAATAGGTCGATGTAGCTATTGGCCTAAAATCTTAATTTTCCCCCTACCCTAGCAATATAAAATCTAATGCCTTCTGAATGGTTATGTTGAAGTGAGCATTTTACTTAAGTAGCAAAGATTTTGATGTCTCCCAGGTAGCAAAGATTTTGATGTCTCTCAGTGGGCAGACTCACAGTAGAGCCAGTAAAAGGCAAGGAGTATATGAGAGTGTGTGTGTGTGTGTGTGTGTGTGTGTGTGTGTGAATGTGCATGCATGCTTACAGAGAGCAGACATGGAGGCAGAAGACTTCAAAGAAAAGAGGAAAGAAGATGAGGGATATGGGGGGATGGGGACAAAGGAAGAGAAGAGAGATGGGAAGCAGATAAGGGACATTTCAGAGGCAGAAATGTCTCTTTTTCTTCGCAGAATTATCACAGTGAAGAATATCTTTACACAATACTTTTATTTGATGATTTTATTTTAATTTCTTTTTCATCTTGAGCACCAGAGTGTAGAAAAATATAATGCCAAAAATACAACTGTCCAAGTTTAGCAACATTTACACCTGCATTCCTGTAACCCTAACACTCCCCCACCCCCCAAAAAAAAGTTGTGGTCAAGGTAACATGGCTATAAAAAAAAATTGGGTTCGTAGGTTGGACTGATATATATTTTTTCTTTTTAGAAGAGGCCAGATTGAACATAAACCAAACTTTCTTTCACTGAAAATGCTTTTTTCAATAGTGGATTCCCAGAGTGATCATAGGCCAGGAGAGATGGGACAGCACACACTTCATTGTTTACTGTTGATTTCTTTCTTTTTTAATGATCGAAAAAAGGGTCAGTTGGTTTACCATAACCACAACTTTTCTTTTCTTTTTGCCTATGAAGATATCTATCAGATTAATAGATTTCATTGATTCACTTTTAAGTCTGCAAACATCTGTGGTATCAATAGTGTTCTCTAGTTAATTTTAATTCTAAAAAGTTAAAGAATGTTTGCATACATTGGATATGGCACAGGAAAAAGAGTCAATTATTACAAAATGCATTCTGTGTAATTGTATCACATGTTGCTTGAACTTTGAACCAACACAAAATGGGCAGGGAACACCAAAAACACCTTAGGATTCACACAACCTCATTACCACACACTCTCTCAGTAAACTCAAAACTACCATTTTGCTTTCGAAGCAAGATTTTTGGACAAATTTGTCACATTTGGTTAATTGGCAAAAAAGGGAGAAAATAAATTCACAAAAATTCAAAATAATTCAAACAACAATAAACATTCTTGCAAATGTAATTAGGACCAAAATGTAGTAAATATCTAAAATAATGTGATTAATAACATTAGAGTGTTCTCGTTTGCAAAGTACATGATTGTACACTTTCACCTGGGTGTACAGGAAGCATATCAAATGAAATCTAATACATCAGTCTTTTTTGAGATGCCAAGTATGTTTTCAACTCAAGTTTAAGTAAACTCAAAAGTACTATTTTGCTTTCGAAGCAAGATTTTTGGACAAATTTGCCACATTTGGTTAATTGGCAAAAAAGGGAGAAAATAAATTCACAAAAATTCAAAACAAATTTTTAAAAAATCAAACAACAATAAACTTTCTTGCAAATGTAATTAGGACCAAAATGTAGTAAATATAGAAAATAATGTGATTAATAACATTAGAGTGTTCTCGTTTGCAAAGTACATGATTGTACACTTTCACCTGGGTGTACAGGAAGCATATCAGATAAAATATAATAATACATCAGTCTTTTTTTCAGATGCCAAGTATGTTTTATGTAATACAGATAAGTACAGTTAAGTTGTAATACTGGTACAAAACTACTATCTTAAACTTTCTTTCATATGTGATGATGGATGTGTGAATTCCAAAATAAAAAAAACTGAGAAGTGGACCTTATGTGTCTAATGACATTTCTTCCTCTCAGAAACACTGTTTCCTTTCTGAAAACTATCCCATTTGCCCATTATTGCACAAAATTGTCATCATTATTGACATCCATGTTACTCTACTGTATGCAGTGTCAAGGCGAAGTCTATGGTGATAGAGAGGCCAGACACCTTCACTGTATGTGCTAACATTAGCAGTTCTGAAAAGAGCAAGCTGAGATGTAGATTATATGCTATCATTAATAGTCTGCATATGAGCAATACACCGAGCGTCTGTAGGTCAGGCAGCTTTGCAAGCAACGAGACCCTAATCATGTGGTTCAAGCACCGAAGAGTTACTTCACTGTGGCCTTACAAGGGCAGATTTAACCTTTCACATGCAACCTTGCTTAAAGCAAGTCACTAATGCCAGTAATGAGACATTAACAAGAATCCTCTCTGTGATCAGCTTGGAGCCCGTGTGTCTGCTAGAATCACACCAAACCATCTTCCAGGAGCAAGACACGGTTTTTGTGCTAGATGACAGACACTAATTTTACACGAGGACTTCTAATAGACCCCTCTGCTCTAATTTTACACTAGGACTTCAAGTAGACCCCTCTGCTCTAATTTTACTCTAGGACTTCAAATAGACCCCTCTGCTCTAAATTTACACTAGGACTTCAAGTAGACCCCTCTGCTCTAATTTTACTCTAGGACTTCAAATAGACCCCTCTGCTCTAAATTTACACTAGGACTTCAAGTAGACCCCTCTGCTCTAATTTTACTCTAGGACTTCAAATAGACCCCTCTGCTCTAAATTTACACTAGGACTTCAAGTAGACCCCTCTGCTCTAATTTTACACTAGAACTTCAAATAGACCCCTCTGCTCTAATTTTACACTAGGACTTCAAGTAGACCCCTCTGCTCTAATTTTACACTAGGACTTCAGATAGACCCCTCTGCTCTAATTTTACACTAGGACTTCAAGTAGACCCCTCTGCTCTAATTTTACACTAGGACTTCAAGTAAACCCCTCTGCTCTAATTTTACACTAGGACTTCAAGTAGACCCCTCTGCTCTAATTTTACACTAGGACTTCAGATAGACCCCTCTGCTCTAATTTTACACTAGGACTTCAAGTAAACCCCTCTGCTCTAATTTTACACTAGGACTTCAAGTAGACCCCTCTGCTCTAATTTTACACTAGGACTTCAAATAGACCCCTCTGCTCTAATTTTACACTAGGACTTCAAGTAGACCCCTCTGCTCTAATTTTACACTAGGACTTCAAATAGACCCCTCTGCTCTAATTTTACATTAGGACTTCAAATAGACCCCTCTGCTCTAATTTTACACTAGGACTTCAAATAGACCCCTCTGCTCTAATTTTACACTAGGACTTCAAGTAGGCCCCTCTGCTCTAATTTTACACTAGGACTTCAAATAGACCCCTCTGCTCTAATTTTACATTAGGACTTCAAATAGACCCCTCTGCTCTAATTTTACACTAGGACTTCAAATAGACCCCTCTGCTCTAATTTTACACTAGGACTTCAAATAGACCCCTCTGCTCTAATTTTACACTAGGACTTCAAATAGACCCCTCTGCTCTAATTTTACACTAGGACTTCAAATAGACCCCTCTGCTCTAATTTTACACTAGGACTTCAAATAGACCCCTCTGCTCCAATTTTACACTAGGACTTCAAATAGACCCCTCTGCTCTAATTTTACACTAGGACTTCAAATAGACCCCTCTGCTCTAATTTTACACTAGGACTTCAAATAGACCCCTCTGCTCTAATTTTACACTAGGACTTCAAATAGACCACTCTGCTCTAATTTTACACTAGGACTTCAAATAGACCCCTCTGCTCTAATTTTACACTAGGACTTCAAATAGACCCCTCTGCTCTGAGCTGGGCAAGGGCGATAATTTACTGTAAGAGTGCCTTGCCATTCTCTGCACTGTGCAGCCTTTATTCTTCAGTGAGAGGTGAGAGATGCTATCAAAGGGCAGCCAGATACAAATGGCAAGTACCCCGAGATACAGGCTGCATCAGCCCAGTAGATAGGCAGGGTTTTTTGGTATTTGCCATTATCAAGTGTAAACCTCACAGTTCATGATCATTGCAGAAGCAAGATTATTCTTGAAAGGCCTTCCATTCGTTGAACTCCTCCGTGCCCCTTTGCCATGCCATGCTATAGCCTCTAGAAGTACATACATGCACATGGGCTCTTGGTTTTTTCAACAAGGCCACTGGGCCTTCTATCTATAGGACTACCTCTTCCTCACTTCATCCAGTGGTACAGGAATAGTGCTGCTCACCAAACTCGGCCACACTGCTCTTGGCCCAAGAGAACTGCCAGATTAGCCAACAGGGAGTTAACTTAACGACGGGTCTTTAGTCATATAGAGCAGCTAAACTAGCTGACAGGCCCTTAGCCAAGCAGTAGCTAGACTAGCCAATAGGCCCTTAGCCAAGTAGAGTAGCTAGACAAACCAATATGACCTTAGCCAAGTAGAGTAGCTAGACTAGCCAATAGGACCTTAACCAAGTACAGTAACTAGACTAGCCAACAGGCCCTTAGCCAGATAGAGTAGCTAGGCTCACTGAGAATCTCTAAACCAAACTGAGCCGCAAAACCAGTGGAGAGCTCACACACATGATAGGGTTTAGGGTTAGGGGTTAGGGGTCATTGGCGGATGAGGGCAGAGAGCTGCTGGATGAGGTAGGAGCTGTCCACAGCTGCAGACTGCCGCGACATGGCTGCCAGCTGCTGACAGAGGTTCTGCAGCTTCTCCTCCAGCATCTTCTTCTGCACCTTGGGCCGCGTGTTGTTGCTGCGGTTCCGCTTGTTGGCAAACCAAGACTTTACCTGGGCAGGCAGAGACACGAAGAAGTTTCAGTGAATTTATCATGAAGAGGCATTGGCATGTGTAGCAAAATTTACTGCCATTTGCTTCTTTTGACATGCTTATATTGCATATTGAGAGCAGTTCTTTTGAAATGGTTATAAAAGCATTCTTGTGAATTGAAATGGTGGGAAAAGGAACCTCAATGTTGGAGTGTTTATGGTGACCAGTGTCATCTTGTCTACTGGAAACTGCAGTAGACATAGTAAGGGTTCAACGCTGCATGAGGATGTCTCAACAAATAAGTATGTAGTAAACAGCATCTAGGGTTGCTCTAAGTCATTGAAATAGTGGATTTGGCTAAGATAAGGTGAGGGGTAGATCTATAGTTAGTGAGGTCTTCTGGCCAAAACTTTGCCAAAGAAAGTCTAATACATGTATAAGATTAACCATAGCTTGAATGAGCTATTGTGCAGCTGGTTACTAGGCCATTTCTCTTAACCCTGCGAGTTCTACTCCCGTTCTGTGATTGCTAGAACCGACCTGGTCGGTTCTATTCTTGAATGGTTCATTTCATTCCATCTGCTACTCTGTATTCGTTTTTAATGTTTGATATTAAGAGATTATCCATTTGGAAGTAAAAAAAATGTATGATCCCACAGTGGTCTAGTCGGACAGAAGAGTTATTTTTACCGAATTTGTCAACCTAGACGAAGTGGTCAAAATGGACGCCACGCCCCCTCCGCTCCACAATGAAGCACAGTAGAGTCCATCTATATCTTGGCATGCGTATATGTCGGAGTCAGCTTATATGTTGGGAGACCCCCTTGGACGGAATCCGTCCCTTCTTTGTATGACAAAAAACTCGGGAAGCTATATGTCGGGTCTGATGACGGCAAGCACGCTTATATGGCGGGTCAGCTGAGACCAAGTGACAACTTTGACAACTAACCTACCCGCCACAGTGAGTGCAGCAACACCGCGAGAGGGTGAGAGAAGTGTTCACAGGCTAGACTCTCTCACTTTCACAAGTGTAAGACAGTTATTCCTTGCTCAAACTCTGCCAACATGGCCACACCAAAGAAAAGGATCAACCTCTCTGTAGCTGACAAGTTGAAAATGCTTGACAGAATAAAGTCCGGAGAACCAAGACAAAAACTTGTTGCAGAGTTGGGGATTTCGATGAGAACACTTGAGAGGATCATAGCAAATGAAGCGGAAATTTGTGGCACCGCTGCCACCATCCCAGACAAGTCGCGAAAACGAAAACGAATCGGCAAAAACGAGGATGTTGAGTCGGCCCTTGGCTCGTGGTTATCGGCAGTTAGAAACGAAAAACAGACTGTCACAAGCCCTATGCTAATGGAGAAATCTAAAGATTTTGCAGAGCGCTTGGGCTCAGACTTTACCCCGAGCACTGGCTGGTTGGCTAGATGGAAGAACCGGATGGGCATAAAGTTGAAGCGGGCTCACGGAGAAACAAACTCTGCTGATGAAGCAGCTGCAGAAAACTGGTTGATGCACAGACTTCCCCAACTTTTGGAAGAATTTCTAGAGAATGACATTTTTAATGCAGATGAAACTGATCTTTTTTATAGAGCAACACCAGATTCCAGCCTCTGCTTTGCAAAAGAGCAGCTGTCTGGGTCAAAGAAGGCACTGGACAGAATCACTGTCCTGGTTTGTGCAAACATGTCAGGCACAGAAAAGTCGAAGCTCTTAGTGATAGGAAAGAGCAAGAACCCCAGATGTTTCAAGGGGGTTGACGTTGGAAAACTTCTTGTGACTTACACTTCGAACACAAAAGCGTGGATGACTCGTATCATCTTCACTGAATGGATATCACAATGGGACCGAGAGCTGAGAGGGGCTGGGCGCAGAATTCTTCTCTTAGTGGACAATTGTTCAGTCTTTTGTCATTCATGTTGTTGTTTTGTCACAAGATGAGAGTGATACACGTATACATAATTGTACATGTATGATTGTGTGATTGAGTTATGGAGTTGCTTCCCTTGACCCTGACCCCCAACTTCACGCATCTGTCGGGTCCGCTTATATGTCGGGTCAAACGGCTGGACAAACACCCGTCATATATCCAGACTCCACTGTACAATTGTTTACAGCTTTGTATGGTCTGCATAGGTGAAATCTAGCAACAAAATGAGTTTTGAAGGATTGAAATAACATGTTTTCTGCTAAATATACGCGTTGTTGTTTTTCTTGTTTATAGCTGGGAAACTGCAATGTTTACACCACGAAGCAAGAGCATTCCATCACTTCTACGATTAGATTCATTCGCATGACCTAACAACCTCTACTCATGAGAAACCTATTGTGATTGGTCCAAAAATATAGTTCAGCCAATGGTAGAGAGCCATGTATACAGTCTTGATCACACCGGACATGTTGATGTCGGCATGGCAGACGATGCAAGCCCAGCTGGCAGTAGTCGCTTATCTCGCAGTTTTGGCTGGTGCTGCCGACAAAGCAAAGTGAAAGCAAAGCTCGTGTACACACGATCTTTGGTGATAGTGTCAGCAGCACCAGCCAAATATCAAATGTGAGGATTCAGAGATTGACTCTATGACAAATTTATCCCGAATGTTCTAAAGGGAAGGGAGAAGAATAACCACTCCATGCTGTGTTGCACAGGATGATATTTGGGTTGTAAAATGTACTGGGAATTAAAGCTGTAGCTGCACCATGATAGACATCAAAGAAGCGTGGGAGGCTGGCAAGAGCTTTGAAGGAGGGGGAAAAGGAATAGAACTAAATCTGAGTGAGGGGAATCAGATTAGTTATGGTAATACTGACACAGATACTGAACTGAGGTATATTCTCAATTGTGACCCATTTCTGGAAACCAGTCTTAACTCGCAATCATCGAAACAGCGCTACACAGCTCTGAAGGTGGTGGGGGTCTGCCTGTGCCGAAATTGAGGTTTTCGGTTCATTGCATTCTCTAAAAATTAATCTATTAAATGGTATAAGTTTTATGTCTTAAAAATGTATTTAAGTGCATTAAAAAATTAATTAAAGTTATAATTGTGATAATTTAGAGCATTTTTTTTGTGCCAAAATCGACCAATTTTGACCCTGCAAAACAACACGTAACCCTTGCAGAACCTCAACACATGGTCTTTCGCGCGCTTTCTTTCATTTCTTCTGTTGTGCAAAAAATCAAGATGATTGGATAATTCTAAGACCCTGTTGCTAAGGAGAATGTGTGAGGATTGCATGCAAAACTTTGATGTCCGTTTTCTCAAAACAAGTCGCGACTGAGTTTTCAACTTCAACTCGTTATAACTTCCACAATTTTTGAGCTACCAGGTTTGTTTTGGTGTCAAATTAATCAGGAAACACTGTAGAATTCAAAAATATAAACATCTCAAAAATGATAAAATCCACCTTAAGACTGGTTTGGTGGTGCGGGGTCACAATTTGGTCAGTCTCACTTCTTTTTTAAAATAAGTTTTACCTTTGGCTTGTTCACTCATGGAAAATGCTGCATGAACAGGATGTCATTACTCCCACAAATATGATTCAGCACTTGAAAAGTTTTAATTGTAGAGATTTGCTTTCTTGTGCTGAATAGTAGATGTGCAACAAGGTATTTCTGATATACTTTTTTTGTAGTAAAAAGGGGCATGCATGCTGATTGTTCACTGTACTTTCTTTTTATTCCTTGGATGTTTCTCCACCTTCATGGAAAAGTGTACACATGATAATTTCTATTCATCATATTTCACATTTCTATAGAGTTTGGATGTGTGTGTTTTTTAAAATAGAGTTGTGTAAAGTGTTTGAGTGGAGTTCCACCAGTATGAGTTCTGTGCGGCATTTGCACCTATTTACTTATCATCTTTGCAAAATCTGTTGTGGCCAAATCATGTTGATTTTCTTGTTATTGTTGTGGTGGGAAATGATTTCCCTAAATCTGTTGAGTTTTACTTCTTTTATTGCTTGGCAAAGTATCCTGAGAGGAGTGAATAGTAAGAAATTATTTTCATTCATTTCCTGAGTGTTGTACTTTTCCATCAGTTTCTCATTGCTGTTTCTGTTATCAAAATTATTGCAAGAAATATGTAGCTCATTCTTAGAGCTTTCTTGACATATGTGACCCATTTCTGGAAACCAGTCTTAACTCGCAATCATCGAAACAGCGCTACACAGCTCTGAAGGTGGTGGGGGTCTGCCTGTGCGAAATTGAGGTTTTCGGTTCATTGCATTCTCTAAAAATTAATCTGTAAAATGGTATAAGTTTTATGTCTTAAAAATGTATTTAAGTGCATTAAAAAATTAATTAAAGTTATAATTGTGATAATTTAGAGCATTTTTATTTGCCAAAATCGACCAATTTTGACCCTGCAAAACAACACGTAACCCTTGCAGAACCTCAACACATGGTCTTTCGCGCGCTTTCTTTCGTTTCTTCTGCTGTGCAAAAAATCAAGATGATTGGATAATTCTAAGACCCTGTTGCTAAGGAGAATGTGTGAGGATTGCATGCAAAACTTTGAGGTCCGTTTTCTCAAAACAAGTCGCGACTGAGTTTTCAACTTCAACTCGTTATAACTTCCACAATTTTTGAGCTACCAGGTTCGTTTTGGTGTCAAATTAATCAGGAAACTCTGTAGAATTCAAAAATATAAACATCTCAAAAATGATAAAATCCACCTTAAGACTGGTTTGGTGGTGCGGGGTCACATATATGGTTTATAAGGGCTGCCTTTATTCCTTCTCCTGTTAAAATATCATTTTTAATGTGACCCGTTAATGCAGGGGAAAAAACCTGACATTCCAGAAAAGTGGTCTGACACACGCAGGGTTAACCATGGCAGAGGTATGCAAACTCATGCTGGATTAAAGAGAGCTCTAGCCGTCACCACATCTGAAACTCTAAGTGACCATTACACTGACTGTAGCACAATCCTGTACACTCATAGAAAAGAAGCCCCAAGAAGTTGATGTGTGAGGAGGAACCTATAGCTACTGGTTTTAACTTTAAAACCAAATATTGTTTGGTTTTGGTTGTACGTGAGGGTTGCCTTTTTTAATTAATGTCTTTAAATCTTTATCAACTACCTCTTTTGCACCAGGAACAAAGATACTGGGTTAATAGTGGAAAAGATGTTCATTTATCTTAACCCAATAGAAATGGTGAAGTACTGGCTGATAATTTAGGCCCATGAGGAACAAACATGTACATGTGGAGTCTTGTGGCAGACTACTGGCATTACAGTCTCAGAGATGAGAGTACCATAAATCTCAGACTAAAAGGTGCACCTGCTCATGAAAAAAATGAGATGATATCATTATTGACAATGAAGACATCTCAGATTTTGCACCATAACATGTGCTCTTGTCTCTGACTTTGACGATCAAACACATGTTCTGGTTGAAAGCATGACTGACACACCTAATCTTGTTTGCCCTGGTTTCCTCCATGCTCCCTCATTAATGCTGGGTAAATTTGTAATAAAATGATGACATCTAGATTCTTTTACAAATGCTTGCCGAAAACTAAAATAGAAATGGCAAAATTTTAAGTTTGTTTGTCTGAATGCTAAACAAGATCAGTCCGCTACTACGATCAGTATCAAAATGACAGTTGTCAGCAAGAAGCAGAACTAAACTCTCAAACACTCCCCACTTATTGGTTTAATTTTCATGCACTGACATACATAGTAGATGTTAGTAAAGGCGCACTTTCTGGTTGAATCTACAAAGAACCTTCCCTCATTCTTTTCAAAATTTCTATGCACCCCATCAAAACACACATTTGTCAAAAAGCAATGACCTTTTTCAGTTTTGTTACAAACTTCCCACAAAATTGTTGAGAATTATGGAGGACAAGAGGTACATTTTTCTTTATGCCAAAAGGAATGTGTTAGGAAGGAGCTGGAACCTCACACACAATTTTTCCACACATAAGACACACTTGAATTCGAAGCACAGGGGGTTCAACTGAAGGGGAAAAAGATGTGGCTTATAGTCTGAGATTTATGGTACTAAGATGTCCTACCTGCATGACTGTGATGCCTCCTTCTGCAGCCAGCTGAGCCTTTTCCAGCTTGGTAGGGTAGGGGTGGTCCAGATGGGTCTCGTACCAGTCTGTCATCACCTGCCACATCCAGCCACAGTAATGATGGTGAGAGAAGGAGGAGCAGCAGCAGTAGAATATTAAACTCCATCTGGTTAATGAAGGTACAAAATACTTAAAACTCTTGCTACCTACATCATTAAAAATATGCAGTAATCTGCTACTCATAGGATGGATGGATGGATAGTGTTTTACAGCTTATCAGCCTTTGTAAACCATGTAAGGCCACTAAGCATGAAAAATCACCAGAACAGTTAAGAGTAAAGGCAAATCAAGTCATGGTGTCCCTAGGCATTTGCCTCTTATGAATCGTGTAGGGAGACGCGGTGGGTCTATTCTGACCCGAACCCACAGGGGGCCTGCTACTCATGGGAGATGTTGAAGCATTGCAAACTGTGTTGCTTGTCTGTTCTGGCTGGTTGGGCTGCAGGCCAAATCTGGATGATGTAGCCTCTTGTCAAGTTGGGTATGGAAATCCAGAGTGGCTGGTGCTGATGTGCAACCTCCCTGTGCCAGTCACGTTGAGCATCCTGCAAATGGTAGAATTCTGGAAGGCCCAGCAGGCAGTCCTTTTTGGGCAGCTGCTGCAGTAGTATGGGCAGGCCTTGATGTAGTTTTTGTATCACAGGGACTTGGATGATGTCTGGTAGCCTTCTGAGCACATGTTGAAGCTTGGGGAATTCTTTTGTATGCCTGGTCCATCAGAACTTTCCTGTCTCTGAGGTTGGCATTGAGCTGGACATACTGGTAGACAAGTGAGGAATGCCTGGTTGCATTTACTCCCATCTACAACAGGTTACCTAGCAAAGATCAGGCAAAGCCACGAGTAAATTTGAACTTATTTAACATGTATTTGCCAGATGAAGTGAAAGACACACACAAAATGAGTCAGAATGGAAGTTGAGAGGACATACCACAAAGTATTGTTGATGAAATGGTCAACTACATAAGTACAAGTCAATGAAAGTCAACTGCTATCAGAGCATTGCATATGAAGAGAGAGAGACCCCATTTTGAAGCCTGTGCAGGCAGAGAGAGGGAACCTATCCGGGAACAAAATGTTAGGACAGTGCCTACTTAACAAAAATGTGCATTACATGGAGGGAAAATTACCCAGAAAGCAGCACAGATTTAGACGAAATACCCACCCTGATTGCTGTGTTGTTGAGGGTACCCACCCCGGAGGCAGTGTTGTTCAGGGTATCCACCCTGAAGGCAGTGTTGCTGAGGGTACCCACCCTGATGGCATTGTTGTTGAGGGGTTGGTTGTGGCGGCTGCGTTTCTCCGCGCTGGTCTCCTCCCTGAGGCTGTCGCAGCGGCGTTTGAGGCGGGAGCTGGCGTTGGACATCTCCCGGAGTGGGGAGCGAGTGACAGGTGCCATGGAGGTGGTGGCGGGAGGGTGCTGGGAGGTCGAGGGGTGATGGCCTCTGGTCAGTGGGGAAGAGACGTTGTTGGACTGGACCTTGCGCCTTGTCCCCATCCCCACGCTGGGACCCGGAGGGTCAGGTCTTGCTGCCAGCTGGGTGAGGGAGGGGTGGGGCATGGGCCGCAGCAGACTGGGGTCTGTCAGCGTCAGCTGACGCAGGGCCTCGTGGGGGAAGCGGGGAAGCTCCAGCGCCTCCTCCAGCTCCGGCCCCCCCAGACAGCTGTGGGGAGGGGGGTGCCGCTCTGGGGTGGAGACGGTGCTGCTCGAGTGCGTGGAGGCGTGGGGGGAGTCGGACCACTCGGACAGGTAGCCGCTGTCGCCCAGCAGGCCCGCTGGGGGCGCTCTCGGCGTCAGCCACGCCTCTCCCTCCCCCCCTACCCCCCCGCCGGACACCGCTCCCCCATGGGCACTGTACACCGCGCCCCTCAAGTCAGCCAGGGTGGAGGCGTGGGTGTGGTGTGGCAAAGAAGCCGCAGCCAAGCTCGGATCCTCGTCCTGGTGGGTGAGGAAGTTGACGGCGTGTCGAGCCCCCTCCCCCTCCCCGTCCTCCCCGCCCCCGCTGTAATAGTCGTGTGCGGCCTGCAGGAAGGCTCCGCCGTAGGTAAGCTGCGGCCCTGCCGAGTAGAAGTCGACCCGGGGGTCTGGATCGGGCTCGTTGGAGGGGTAGCCTAGGAAGTACCAGGAGGCCAGGGAGTGTATGTCGTCGGGGCCACAGCCGTACTCTTGCAGCACCGCCTCGTCGCCAGGGGAACAGTGTGCGGGAGAGATGGGCTGGATCACGGGCTCCTCCTTGGATCC
This sequence comes from Theodoxus fluviatilis, assembly GCA_034096865.1. Lineage (NCBI taxonomy): Eukaryota > Metazoa > Mollusca > Gastropoda > Cycloneritida > Neritidae > Theodoxus > Theodoxus fluviatilis. The sequence goes on along the minus strand of JAWQFJ010012787.1, from coordinate 45,667 downwards.
CATCTCGCACATGGCAGAGCTGTCCGAGGGCGATGTGGCGGGAGTGGGGGGTACGGTTGAGAGGGTGGAGATCGAGGCCTGGCATGTGGTCGAAGTCATCCCCGCCACCAGGGTGAAGATGTCGGGTAATTTGTTGTCGTCCTTGCCTCCCTCCATCCTGCGATCGTCCCGTTCCTGCGGTCAACGGTCCAACGCGGACTGCTTATAAATACGACCGGTACTGACGTCTTGACAAACACGCTAACGCTCACGCAAAACGTGCTGGAAGACTGCCCAACGAAGGGACAGTCATCCAGAATGACTGGGAAGTGCAGACACCAGCTAGATCACCTTCAGTCAGCAGCGAGAAATAGAGCCGCTGACGTCCGAGATCGGAAACTGCCGAAGTTCCCGCTGCAAAGCACGTTTCCCGCGAAACCTCGAACGGCCGTTGGTCGAGCGAGTCGGACCGGACGTTTGAAAGTAAGGCAGCAGTGAATTTCGAAAGCGACCAAACGTACTCGGCTGTCGGAGACGGGAAGACTGAGAACAGTCAGGCACGGATGCTGTGGCGAACAAAGGGGCAAGCTCGCATTAGAGGTGAGAGTCGCAGGCTTGACGTTAGGAGCTCTAGCGTTCCGTGCTGCAATTTGGAAAGTCGGGCCCACACTGTTGCACCCAGCACCCAGCTTTCTCGCTTTACGCTCATTGGTCGCCAGGGAAAGCTGTGTCCGTGTGTCAGGTATTTTTGGACACCGTGCCTGCTAAGTACACAGGCCCGTGTTGCACGCTCTGCACGAGCTGCACGTGCGCACACGGAGAAAGTAGGTCGCCACGTGGCGAGGTTCTTGATTGCCACAAGTTTATTACAGACAGTGGCACAGGGCAAAGCGTGCCTCTGAAAACCCACCCTGTTGTAGCACTTCAGTCTTGCTTATCTCTCTTGCCTTGGTGCTAGTTAGGCGGGTAGATGAGGGTGGGGGTGGGGTGGGGTGTGTGTATTCGTCCGCAGATCTACCTGGTGCCTCTGCATTTGCTACGTTATTCGGTCTCAGATTTACTTCGCTGTCTCGCCTGTTGTTGTTTTTCTTCTTCCTTTTTCTATCCAGTATTCTTTGCCTCAATGGCCTGTTTTATTTTTTTGTATGTGCCTGGACTATAATTTTATTTGTATCTTTTCATTCATCTCCACATTTTATAATTTGTCTATCTCAATGTTTTCTGGTATGTTTGTTAGTCGTAACTGGACAACAGAATTAACATAATATTGTGGCAAGAGAAGTGATGATGATGATGATGATGATGATGATGATGATGATGATGATGATGATGATGATGATGATGAATAATTTGCCTAGTTTTCTTGAATTTAGGAAACTGTTCGCGGGCATTAGTGCTCACAAAATGATACATGTTTTTGATACCCTTCCTCTGTGGTCAGATGAATATGAAGTACGCTGTCGATATACATGTATATACTATATAGGCCTATGCCCTGCCTAACTCATTTGAAAAAAAGTCAATCATGCAAATGCACGACAATATGACTCTTTCTCTGACATCTAAATTCATGCAACCCAAACGCTTCGGATGGTGGACCAAATTGTGTCGCATAACTATGAGAACGTTTGTAACGTTCAATGATGAGCGTCTATTCTATTTACTCTTAGTACCGCAGTTGCGTGTCTCGTATCCTTCAAGATGGACTGGATTGATTCAAGATGATCGGGTCAGATCACTCCAGTATTCCATTTGTTCGGTTTTTCTTACTTTCTCTTTCATAGCGTCCAATCACCCGTCTGGATGTCCAGGCTCTCAGTTATTTGTCTGCCCAGATGCCTCTCTTGCACGTGCATGTCTATGTTTGTTAGTCAGTCAGTCCTTGTGCAGTTTCACCCTTCACGATTCCCGCTAGCAGGAGCCAGCCATCAACTGCTGCATTTGTTCTTTCATTGTTCATTACTCTGTGCAACTCTGCTGGTTGTCAGTCCGGGGGTTGGCTCTCTATTGCGGAGGGCCGCTATTGCGGGATTTTTTTTTGGTCAAAGGTTCTTAAGGCCATTTTGATTCTTTTGTCCCGCCACCCCGCCTGACTGACTTAGCCTGTCCGGGGAGTTTCACCTAAACCCAGACGCGTTACTTTTTGTCACGTTTGTGTCCAACATCAGCGTCGGGCACTGGAGTTAGGGCGTAGGGACCACCCGTTGAGAGTCAAACGTGGGATGGAGTTAGAATATAAAGCTTCACCCGTTATTGATAAAAACCGAAAGAATTTATAAGTTATAAAATATATAAAAAAATTGTATGTTTTTTTAGGCGTTTTAGGACAAAAGAATCAAAATGGCCTTAAAGAACTTTTGACAAAAACAAATCCCTCAATAGCGTCCTCAGCAATAGCGGCTCTCAGCAATAGCGAACACATTCCGTCAGTTCGTCCGTCTGTACGTCGGTCTGTTCGTCCGTCATTTCGTCCGTTCGTTGGTTCGTCCGTTCGTTGGTTCGCCCGTCCACCCGGCCTGCCCGCCTGTCTCCCTTTGGGCCTGTGTGTGTGTGTGTGTCGCTTTGTGTGTATCTGTCTCTTTGTGTGGATCTGTGTGTGTGTGTGTGTGTGTGTGTGTGTGTGTGTGTGAGTGTCTGTGTGTATCTGTCTCTGTGTGCATCTGTGTATGTGTGTGTGTGCGTGTGTGTGTGTGCGTGTGTGTGTGCGCGCGCGTGTCTGTGTATATCTGTCTCTTTGTGTGTATCTGTGTGTGTGTGTGTGTGTGTGTGTGTGTGTGTGTGTGTGTGTGCATGTATGCTTGCGCGTGCATGTGTGTATCCATTTGTCTAACAGTTTGCGATGTTGTCAGCAGAGCTGGCCATCAGGAAGAGGTTACACACACACACACACACACACACACACACACACACACACACACACGCACACGCACACACCCTAAATGCAGTATTTTCATGAGGGTTATAAGATGTGCCACTGAGCCAAGATATAAAAATGGTGACCGATCCTGTGGTTGCAGGGCATCATAGACCAGGTGCAGAAGCACAAGCTGCTCTTCATCGAGACCCAGGACGCCGCTGAGACGTCCCTGGCACTGCTCAACTACCAGAAGGTGAGACTGCTCTGAGATCCTGGGAGGCAGGTTTCCCAGACTAAGGACAGGCAATCCAAAGCAGTCCGAATAACGTTTCAGGTATTATCATCAAGTGATAGCAGAACCTATACAGGAGTTTATACCATCAACACTGGGATGTAATAGCAGGCACTGACTGGCTTGGGAAACGGATTTATTACAAGAACTGACCGACTGGACGCTGCATTTGATTACAGTGATCAATTTAAAAAAGAAAGAAAAGTTTGTTTGGATTGCTTTGGATTGCTTTGGATCGCTTTGGATTGCTTTGGTTTGCTATGGATTGCTTTGGATTGCTTGAGATTGCTTGGGATCGCTTTGGACTGCTTTGGATTGCTTTGGATCGCTTTGGATTGCTATGGATCGCTTTGGATTGCTTTGGATTGCTTTGGATTGCATGTCCATGGTCCTGGGAAACCCACCTTTGGTCTGGTTCTTTCCAGCGTCTGTGTTGAGATGGGATCTCCTGCTGGGGAATTTGCAGCTTTTCAGGGTAGAGGGAGTAGGTGGGGGGTGGAGTTGTGGGGTTGAAGGAGTATGTAGGAAGGAATGTGAAGGTGGGGGGTGGAAATGGGGGTGGGTGGAGTTGGGGGGGGGGGGGGGGCATGGACATGGTGTGATGTCGATGTAATAATTATCCCCTTTATCCCTCCAGGTTTTCTGGAGGTCCTACAGACTTTATCTGTGTGTGTGTGTGTCTGTCTGTCCCGACTTAACGGCTGATATCTCAAAAACTGCTGGACGGATTTCCTTGACATTTTGCACACTTACAGGAAGTTAGGTCCGATTGAATGTATCAAATTTTCAGAATCGAGGTTTGAAAAGAACGTGTTTTTTTAAGGTCTTAAACTCGAAAGCACCTCCCTAATATGTCAATTGACGGAATGGCAAAATGCAAAATGTGTGACGTCATCAATAACGTGACGTAATTTTATCTGTATGTCTGTCTGTCTGTCCCGACTTAACGGCTGATTTCTCAAAAACTACTGGACGGATTTCCTTGACATTTTGCACACTTACTGGAAGTTAGGTCCGATTGAATGTATCAAATTTTCAGAATCGAGGTTTGAACAGAAAGTGATTTATTTAGGTCGTAAACTCGAAACACCACCCCCCTCCCCCCCCCCCCCCTCCCCCCCCCCCCCCCCCCCCCCTCAAATGTCAGTTGACGGAATAGCGAAAATGCGTGGCCTAATGGCACTGAGTCTATATATTAATACGCAAAAAGGTAAAACTTTGTGCAAGAACTCCTCCGAGCCTGTTTCGCCGATCGCTTTGCTTTTTGGCATCGGCCCAGAGGACGGTTGGGAAGGGGTCGTAGGGTATTTTTCGTGACCAAATTTGACTTTGAAGTGACTTTTTTTTTAAACGTTTTTACGTTTTGGTGTTGAAAGGGACGGAACTCTGTCTCGACTCAAGTTTTGGCATATGTGTGACGTCGAAGAATAACGTGACGTACTTTCGTAATTTTTTTATCCCTCCAGCTTTTAGGCCCTCGCAAGTTTCAGTCGCCCTTCGTCCTATGATCGCATGGGTGGGTGGGGGAGAGGGAGATAGTGGGAGGGAATGGGGTGGGGGAGAGGGAGATGGTGGGAGGGGGTGGGGGAGAGGGAGATAGTGGGAGGGAATGGGGTGAGGGAGATGGTGGGAGGGGGTGGGGAGAGGAAGATGGTGGGAGAGGATGGGGCGAGGGTGAGAGGAGATGGTGGGAGGGTTGAGTGGAGGAGAGGGAGATGGTGGGAGGGGATGGGGTGGGGGAGAGGGAGATGGTGGGAGGGGGTGGGGTGGGGGAGAGGGAGATGGTGGAAGTGGTGGCTTGGGGGAGAGGGAGTTGGTGGGAGGAGGTTGGGGAGAGGGAGATGGTGAGAGGGGATGGGGTGGGGGAGAGGGAGATGGTGGGAGGGGGTGGGGTGGGGGAGAGGGAGATGGTGGAAGTGGTGGCTTGGGGGAGAGGGAGTTGGTGGGAGGAGGTTGGGAGAGGGAGATGGTGGGAGGGGATGGGGTGGGGGAGAGGGAGATGGTGGGAGGGGATGGGGTGGGGGAGGGAGATTTCAGGAGGGGATGGGGTGGGGGAGAGGGAGATGGTGGGAAAGGATGGGGTGGGGGTGGGTGGGGGGGGGGAGGGAGATGGTGGGAGGGGATGGGGGGGTGGGGAAGAGGGAGATGGTATGAGGGGGTGGGGTGGGGGAGAAAGAGATGGTGGGAGGGGATGGGGTGGGTTCAAACCCGATCTTCTTCTTTTTCTTTTTTTTAAATGCCAAAACCTGGAGGTTCAGCGCTAGCGGTTTTTATTCTTTTGACAATAGTATGGACAATGAATTCCATAGGACATCAGAGAACACAGTGGTCCCTCTCAAAATGAACAACAATGGAAAAAAGAAGCTGATGAATTTTGGCCACATGAAAATGAGTGGCCCTAGTCAAAACTGTCATCCGGCAAAAGAAAAAAAAAGTCATAGGGAAGAGAAGTAAGAAAAGACTGAAAGCAACAGAGTGATTTTTTGGAAGAGTAGATGGGGAGGCCATTTGTAGGAATACATACTTTTAGTCAACACCTTTACACCTGGACACAAATGATGCTTCAGTCACTAGTCTGGCACCCCACAACTCTCCAGGAAGCTGGCTCTCTACTGACAAGAGTGCACACATATATTGTTCCTTTCTCAAATCTGACTTATATTCTAGCCTACTCCAACAGTACTGAAGAGGCACTTTTGCTTGATATTTCTTTCCTTCAAACTTGAACATAATAAAATCTTGTGAAGAAAACAGCAGATATGCCATCCATGTCCTATCCATCCTAGAAGATGTACTGCATACATTACATACACCTGTGCCCGAAATGAGTTTTCTAATCTTTCTGCCTACTACCAGTTAAAGGAAAATCAACGTTTCCAGTGTATATGCAGCTAGAAAAACTCACCACTGGAGACAAGCTTCAAACATATTGATTTTCTGCACGATATGCATTAACAGCTAGAGAGGGTTCATGGCCTATGATGTAGACGTGTCTAATGCATTAAGGGACCAGGACAAAGCCAGGGAATCTTTGACTGGTGCCGTTTGATGCGATGCATTGCTGCTAAGGGACGTGTCTGTCTATCCCATGTTGCAGGCCTGTGAGAACGGACGTGGAGCAGTGCTGTTATCTGTGGCCAGAGGCAAGGTCTCTGAAGGAATCGACTTTGGTAGGTAGTGTGTGTGTGTGTGAGTGTGTGTGAGTGTGTGTGTGTGTGTGTGTGTGTGTGTGTGTGTGTGTGTGTGTGTGTGTGTGTGTGTGTGTGTGTGTGTGTGTGTGTGTGTGTGTGTGTGTGTGTGTGTGTGTGTGTGTGTGAGTGTGAGAGTATGTGTGTGTGTGTGTGAGTGTGTGTGTGTGTGTATGTGTGTATGTGTGTGTGTGGTTGAAGTGTGTGTGAGTGTGTGTTTGTAGTGTGTTCGTGTGTGTGTTCGTGTGCATGTGTTTGTAGTGTGTGTGTGTGTGTGTGTGTGTGTATGTGTGTCTGTTTGTAGTGTGTGTGTGTGTGTGTGTGTGTGTGTGTGCACGCGTGCATGCGCATATGTGCATGTGTGTGTGTGTGTTTGTAAAGTGTGTGTGTTTGTAGTGTGTGTGTGTGTGTTTGTAGTGTGTGTGTGTGTGAGTTGTGTGTGTGTGTGTGTGTGTGTGTGTGTGTGTGTGTGTGTGTGTGTGTATGTGTGTGTGTGTGTGTGTGTGTGTGTGTGTGTGTGTGTGTTTGTGTGTGTGTGTTTGTAATGTGTGTGTGTGTGTAGGTGTGAGAGAGTGAGTTGTGCCTCTGTGTGTGTGTGTGTGTGTGTGTGTGTGTGAGAGAGAGAGAGAGAGAGAGAGAGAGAGAGAGAGAGAGAGAGAGAGATTGCCTTTTCTATTTCTGTCAGTCACTGAGACTGTGTGTTTGTTCGCCTGTCTCTATTCCCTGGTGCTGTGAAGATGTAGTCTGGATTGCAATAGGTATCATATCAACCGAAGGAATTCCACAAGGTGTGGCCACTGCTTTGGCCTTCATATAATTCTTGTGCGCCTTATTGATCTTGATCACCTGACAATTGCCAGCAGCCATCAAAATGATGTATCGCTCCTTCACCCCATTTTCAGATCATCACTTTGGCAGATGTGTGATCATGTTTGGAGTACCTTATGTCTACACCCAGAGCAAAATCCTGAAGGTAGGTTGAAAAATCTGAGTGCAGTGTGTGTGTGCATATGTGTGTGTGTGTGTGTGTGTGTGTGTGTGTGTGTGTGTGTGAGTGTGTGTATGTGTGTGTGTGTGTCTGTTTGTGGTTGTGTCTTTGTGTGTGTGTGTGTGTGTGTGTGTGTGTGTGTTTGTGTGTGTGTGTGTGTTTATGTATGTGTGCATGTTTGTGCACGTGTGTGTGTGTGTTTAAATGTGTGCATGTTTGTGCTTACAGGTGTGTGTGTGTGTGTGTGTGTGTGTGTGTGTGTGTGTGTGTGTGTGTGAGTGTGTGTGTGTGTCTGTAGGTGTGTGTGTGAAGTAAAAAAAGTATGTGAACAAACAAATTTAGCCAGAAATGTCGATGATGATGCATATAGTAAACACAGTTTCACTGCTCTCTTACACACATGCATGCATACACATACACATGCATGCACATATGCATGCACACACACATTCATGCACACACACACACTCACATACACAAACACACACACACACATGCACACATACACAGACACACACACACACACTCTCATACACACTCTCACACACACACACTCACACACACGCACACATGCACGTACACATGCAAGCACACATGCATGCACACACACTCACATGCACACACACAGACACACACACACACACATACACACACACATACACACACACACACACACTGGACTAGAGAGAAAGTACTTGCTGCTATGACAGGCCCGGCTGGAGTTCCTACAAGACCAGTACCACATTCGAGTCAATGACTTTCTCACCTTTGACGCCATGAGACACGCAGCACAGTGCATGGGCCGCGCCCTGCGAGGAAAGACGGACTACGGCATCATGCTCTTTGCCGACAAGGTTCGTTCCTGCAGTTTCATGCACAGACAGATGTGAATCAGTCATTTGGCAACAAAACTAATCTTTGAAGTGCTTTTTAGAAATACTATTGGGTATTGAATAAATATTTTCTAATAAAAGATCGCCTTCTACTCTTATGCCAGTGCCATAAAGAGATGACTTTAGTTCACTGCTGTTTACAAAGCAAGTCACTGAATCCTTATGGTCACGATGCAGACTTTTGACTGTAGTCTGGAATGTCTGTAAGTTGCAGCTGAAACTATATGAGTGAAACGTGATAAATTTCTATGGTGTGTGTGTGTGTGTGTGTGTGTGTGTGTGTGTGTGTGTGTGTGTGTGTGTGTGTGTGTGTGTGTGTGTGTGTGTGTGAGTGTGTGTGTGTTGATATTAACCTTTTTGACTCACATGCGAAGCAAAAGTGAGTCTATGTACTCACCCGTTTCGTCCATCCGGGCGTCTGGGCGTCCGTTTAAAACTTTAACATTGGATTTTTCTTGGAGACTATTAAGTCTATCAACACCCAATTTGGCATGATGGTGTATGATGACAAGGCCTCAAAAAACATACATAGTGACTTGACCTTGCTTCAAGGTCAAGGTTGCAGGGGCCATAAATGTTGTCTAAAAAACAGCCATTTTTCACATTTTCTCAATTTTCTCTAAAGTTTTGGAGATTGGATACCTCACCTATATATGGTATATAGGGCAAAGTAATCCCTATCTTTTGATACCAGTTTGGTTGACCTTGCTTCAAGGTCAAGGTCACAGGAGCTCTTCATAGTTGGATTGTATACATGTTTTGAAGTGACCTTGACCCTGAACTATGGAAGATAACTGTTTCAAACTTAATAATTATGTGGGGAACATGTTATACTTTCATCATGAGACACATTTGGTCACATATCATCAAGGTCAAGGTCACTTTGACCCTTATGAAATGTGACCAAAATGGGGTAGTGAACCACTAAAAGTGACCATATCTCATGGTAGAAAGTGCCAATAAGCACCATTGTGCTTCCTATGTCTTAAATTAACAGCTTTGTGTTGCATGACCTTGGATGACCTTGACCTTGGGTCAAGGCCACATGTATTTTGGTAGGAAAAATGTGTAAAGCATTTCTTAGTGTATGTTGTCATTGCTAGGTGTAGTTGTTTGACCTTGACCTTGAGGGTCACCTGAAGGTCAAGGTCATGTAAAGGTCAAGGTCAAGCATGTGCGTCGTATGGGCTTTGCCCTTCTTGTTTAAATATGTATTATGAGGTTTATACATTTGTCATGGTGGAAGTATGTTTTGTTGTGGTGGGAAGTAACAGAAATCATTGCCTGTGTACACAGCGGTTTGCCCGTGCAGACAAGCGGGGTAAGCTTCCTCGTTGGATCCAGGAGCACCTGAAGGACAACACCTGCAACCTGTCCATTGACGAGGCTGTCCACCTGGCCAAGCTCTTCCTGCGTACCATGGCCCAGCCCTTTGGCAGGGTGGGTTGTCTCCATTTTTGATGTGTACAATACAACTTATGGCAGTGGGGGTTTCCTCCACTCTTGCAGTGTACAATGCAGCCTATTGCAGTGTGGGTTGTCTCCCTTCTTGCAGTGTACAATGCAGCCTTTGGCAGTGTGGGTTGTCTCCCTTCTTGCAGTGTACAATGCAGCCTTTGGCAGTGTGGGTTGTCTCCCTTCTTGCAGTGTACAATGCAGCCTTTGGCAGTGTGGGTTGTCTCCCTTCTTGCAGTGTACAATGCAGCCTTTGGTAATGTGTGGGTTGTCTCCCTTGCAGTGTACAATGCAGCCCTTGGTAGTGTGGGCTGTCCCATCTTGCAGTGTACAATGCAACTGTGACAGTGTGGGTTGTCTCCCTTGCAGTGTACAATGCAACTGTGACAGTGTGGGTTGTGTCCCTTCTTGCAGTGTACAATGCAACTTTTGGCCATGTAGGTTTCTTCCACTCTTGCATTGTGCTGGCTGCCATTTGCATTGGAAGCAGTTGGGAATATCCATAGAGGGAATTGTTGGTGAATATTTGCATAGCACAAGGTTTTTCTCAGACCTGAACCTGCAAAGTGAGCTATTACCACCAGCACTGCTTTGTGTTCATTTTCATTGGCTTAAGACATACATTTCTGTATTTAGGGAAATACTGCTCTGATGATTATAATCCAAAATCCAAATTAATAGTCTCTTCTTCCCTTTATTGAACAGCCTTCAGCGGTGGCCTTTTCACTTCTTTCATAATCTCTATGCCAGCCCAGCTCCTCTTCCTTTCAGTTTACAGCTGTTCAACTTGGTCACTTTTAGGAGGTGTAGATGGTCCAGCATGCTAAGGCGTTGGGCTTTGCAGCGAGGCGCTGTGCCGTGGTTCAATCCCAGGGGCGGGAGAGATGGGAGAAAAGTTATGTTGATCGAGGAAAATTGCTGCGACCCTGTCTTGTCACTTTGTCTGGAATGAATGTGTGCATGATTGTGCATGAATGCATAGGTGAACATCGATTGATGCACCTGTTGGTTAAGCGTCTTTACGTGCCAACAAGAATGAAAGTTGTGATGTCTGTGGGATCTTCCCAGAAATCCATGGTGTTTAGTTTACGTAATAAAAAGATCCTGGCAGCCCACATCCCAGTGCTCTCCCCTTGTGCCCTCATGAGTTCAAAGCCAACCCGAAGCCTCTGCTGGGCTATTGATAGCCTCTTTTTTAGGAGGTGTAGATGGTCCAGCATGCTAAGGCGTTGGGCTTTGCAGCGAGGCGCTGTGCCGTGGTTCAATCCCAGGGGCGGGAGAGATGGGAGAAAAGTTATGTTGATCGAGGAAAATTGCTGCGACCCTGTCTTGTCACTTTGTCTGGAATGAATGTGTGCATGATTGTGCATGAATGCATAGGTGAACATCGATTGATGCACCTGTTGGTTAAGCGTCTTTACGTGCCAACAAGAATGAAAGTTGTGATGTCTGTGGGATCTTCCCAGAAATCCATGGTGTTTAGTTTACTTGTCCCCCTTTACTTCAGCATACCTGGAGCACTTAAGCTCATTGGGTGACTTCTTTGTCTCCTGTGGGTTGTGGGTAAGAATAGACCCACTCATATCCTTACACACTTTGTTCAAGGGGAATGACTAGGGAGATCAAGACTTGGCCATCACTCACAAAGCCTGGTACTAGTGATAGGCCATCACCCACAAAGCCTGGTACTAGTGATAGGCCATCACCCACAAAGCCTGATACTAGTGATAGGCCATCACCCACAAAGCCTGGTACTAGTGATAGGCCATCACCCACAAAGCCTGATACTAGTGATAGGCCATCACCCACAAAGCCTGATACTAGTGATAGGCCATCACCCACAAAGCCTGGTACTAGTGATAGGCCATCACCCACAAAGCCTGGTACTAGTGATAGGCCATCACCCACAAAGCCTGGTACTAGTGATAGGCCATCACCCACAAAGCCTGATACTAGTGATAGGCCATCACTCACAAAGCCTGGTACTAGTGATAGGCCATCACCCACAAAGCCTGGTACTAGTGATAGGCCATCACCCACAAAGCCTGGTACTAGTGATAGGCCATCACCCACAAAGCCTGGTACTAGTGATAGGCCATCACCCACAAAGCCTGGTACTAGTGATAGGCCATCACCCACAAAGCCTGATACTAGTGATAGGCCATCACTCACAAAGCCTGGTACTAGTGATAGGCCATCACCCACAAAGCCTGGTACTAGTGATAGGCCATCACCCACAAAGCCTGATACTAGTGATAGGCCATCACCCACAAAGCCTGGTACTAGTGATAGGCCATCACTCACAAAGCCTGGTACTAGTGATAGGCCATCACCCACAAAGCCTGGTACTAGTGATAGGCCATCACTCACAAAGCCTGGTACTAGTGATAGGCCATCACCCACAAAGCCTGGTACTAGTGATAGGCCATCACCCACAAAGCCTGGTACTACTACTAGTGATAGGCCATCACCCACAAAGTCTGGTACTAGTGATAGGCCATCACTCACAAAGCCTGGTACTAGTGATAGGCCATCACTCACAAAGCCTGGTACTAGTGATAGGCCATCACCCACAAAGCTTGGTACTAGTGATAGGCCATCACCCACAAAGCCTGGTACTAGTGATAGGCCATCACCCACAAAGCCTGATACTAGTGATAGGCCATCACCCACAAAGCCTGGTACTAGTGATAGGCCATCACCCACAAAGCCTGGTACTAGTGATAGGCCATCACCCACAAAGCCTGGTACTAGTGATAGGCCATCACCCACAAAGCCTGGTACTAGTGATAGGCCATCACCCACAAAGCCTGATACTAGTGATAGGCCATCACCCACAAAGCTTGGTACTAGTGATAGGCCATCACCCACAAAGCCTGGTACTAGTGATAGGCCATCACCCACAAAGCCTGGTACTAGTGATAGGCCATCACCCACAAAGCCTGGTACTAGTGATAGGCCATCACTCACAAAGCCTGGTACTAGTGATAGGCCATCACTCACAAAGCCTGGTACTAGTGATAGGCCATCACCCACAAAGCCTGATACTAGTGATAGGCCATCGTCCACAAAGCCTGATACTAGTGATAGGCCATCACCCACAAAGCCTGATACTAGTGATAGGCCATCACCCACAAAGCCTGGTACTAGAGATAGGCCATCACCCACTAAGCCTGATACTAGTGATAGGCCATCACCCACAAAGCCTGGTACTAGTGATAGGCCATCACCCACAAAGCCTGGTACTAGTGATAGGCCATCACCCACAAAGCCTGGTACTAGTGATAGGCCATCACCCACAAAGCCTGATACTAGTGATAGGCCATCACCCACAAAGCCTGATACTAGTGATAGGCCATCACTCACAAAGCCTGATACTAGTGATATGCCATCACCCACAAAGCCTGGTACTAGTGATAGGCCATCACCCACAAAGCCTGGTACTAGTGATAGGCCATAACACTTTTTTCATCTGTTGACTCCTTCACAGCTTGACTTTGGGGAAGGTGACTTGAAAATGTTCTTTTGGTGTACTGCACTTCAAACTGGGTTGTTGCCCTCTCCTCCTCCATCCCACCCCCTCCCCTCTCTACAGCTTTGCATAACAGCCTTTGAAGAAAGCGAGTTGTTTCTTTTCTGATCTGAGCAAGCATTTTCAGCCATCCATCAAGCCACAGCTCAGGGAACAATTATCAAGTGAAACCACTACTTGCCAGTACCTAGCTGTGAATAGTTTCAAGATTGGTTGAATGTGCACTTATCAGTTTACTTTTGTATATGTGTGTGAATGAGTACTGTTATTCTAATGCACCACTGTTTATTTGTCTGCACAGGAGGACCAGCTGGGGTTGTCTCTGCTGACAGTAGAACAGCTCCAGTCGGAGGAGATGCAGAAGATGATTGAGTCTCGCATGCAGCATGTGTGAAGAGGCCACACCCCGGGATGGGGGGACTAAAGATCTGAAAGTCGTGGTCAGATATTGTCAGGGGGAGATGGTATTTTGCAATGCAGTGCTCCTGATGATGGGCTGTCAGGGGGAGATGGAGTGGTGATCTGCCTAACATCCAGGGGGGAGGGGGGGGGTGTGTTATGGAGAGATCTTGTTGGAGAGACTGTATGCATTATGTCAGTTTGTCAGAAAAGGATGAGACTTTCACATACAGTAGACCTGATAATGGTTTTGCAAGGGTATAAAGATGTCACAAAACAGACACACACACATATGAGTACATATACAAGCATACACACACACACACACACACACACACACACACTGATCACCAGATGGTGGATTGTCAGAGAATGATGAATTTGGGGATGCATTGCCCATGATGTTTTGTCAAGGAAGGATGAGTGACGTTATATCTGATGATGGCTTGTTGGGGAAAGAAAGCGTTTGAGAGGGAACAATACTGATGTTGGATTGTCAAGCCTACTGAGCAAATGCCCAGAAAACTGGTTTTGAAGATATGGTGTCTCTGATGATAGTTTGCTCTAGACAGGTTGATCCGATTTAGAATGACGCATGTCTGAACAAAAGTAATGAGTTAAAGACAATGTTGTAAAGATGGATTGCATGGTCTGTGCTGTAAATGTGTGGTTTGACAGTAGAATGAAAAATGGTGTTCTGGATGCTGTATATCATAGAGAAAAGAAAGAAAAAAAAGAAGAGGTCGAGTGCTATTGTGGGCAGGTTTCTGTTTTTAAAGTTTAATTGACCTTTCCATTTTCAAGAACCTCTGGCATTTGAGCTGCACTTTCTTTGTTTTTGCAATTGAAGTTTTGAATCAAGGATAATGTTTTCTCTGTCATCAAGGGGTGTAAAGTCACACAGAAATGGCATTGTCCAAATTCAATGGAGATGATGTTTTGTGAGAATGCAACAAGATCTGTAAAAAACCGAAAACATTCCTGCAATGCTTGAGCATTGTATTGGTTCTACCATGTCTCTTGATTTTGATTAATCCCTGTGTTGTCAACTTCAATATTGCACATCATTTTAGTAAGTCTGCATCCTCCTTAGGACAAATATTGTCATTAAACATGCAAATGTTTAGTTCTGTCTAGAATAGTAACATCAAATACCTTGATCATGATGTGGTGAACCATTTGAAGGTTAGCTTAAGTTGTGGCAACCATGGTCTATTATTTTGTCTACTCTGCCATTCGTGTGAGGTTACTCGTTTGCGCCAGGGAGTCCTTGTTGTTACAGTTAGCATTTATTTGAAGAGGCCTGCAGTGGCATTATTGCAGAAGTAATGAATTTCCTTAAGTACTCGAGTCATTTAGTCTCTGTGTGTATTAAAAGCTGTCTTAAACCCAGACTTAGCTGTCCCAAGTTTCCCGGAAATGTCCTCCCAGCAATCTTTGTCAGTAGGAAGTGGGAAGAGTAGGATGACAGGCTTTCCTTGCTACAAAAATGTGGTCCCTCCACTAGTCTGGTTGACCACAGTCCATCATGAAAACTCCTGTGTAGCAATGGCCAAGTCTCTGCCTCTAAGGGAGGTCTTACAAATAGATGGTTCAGTGGAGTGCTTACTTCTCATTTCCTTTAGTCATTAGTTGTATCCCACTCTCACCTGTAGTGCTTGTACCAACTTAACCCTTGGAGTGCCATGATATCTCCAAGTGCACAGGCACTGATGGCAGACTGTCTCTGATGTGTGCTGTGTCCTCATTGGTCGATGATATAGGCTCTAACCAACAGAGAGCTTAGCGACAGAGCCGGAGCCCAGTGGCCAAAAATTTGGACCGATTTTCATACTGTGACACTCCACAAGTTAAACCAAAATCAAAAGGGTGGAGGGTGGGTGGGTTGGGAGGTAGTATTTCTGAGAAAATAAGTCTCTTTGAATAAATTTTAGTTGTAGGTTGTGTTTATTAATGTTTAAATTGTTTCCGTTTGTTCAGAAAGCTGTTGTTGTTTTAGTCTAGTTTCCTCTCGTTGTGAATCATTCATGTACAATTGGTGGAAAATTCAGTAATCTGGTTGGGGGAAAGCTTTGAATTTTCACTGACCAGTTTGGCAAATTCCCGTCATGTCATATCTGCATGACTGATTATGAGTAATAAATTAGTTTTGCATTACAACCTTCCATTGTACTTTTTTGCTGTATTTCAAGATAAAGAACTATCTTTAAGGAACTGCTTAACCCATGAAAATTCTGCTGTCACAATGAATGAAATATTTGTATGACACATGAGTCAGCAAAGTATTCAGGAATGATGCAAGGTGTCATTTTCACTCCTTGAGGCAAAACAATATCTGTTCTTTCTATGTTTCTAACAGTCAACACCTTTTTACAATGAAATTTAGAAGACTTAATTAGGGCTTAAAAATCTGGCTAGATTCAATTTAGCTGAGGGAAGTTTTAAAGTTTTTTAAAATAATGTCTATACTTCAACAGTTGACACTTCCATAATCAACACAGCTCAGTTTTGCATTCTTTTATTGGTGCCAGTCCGAGTGCGGACGGTAGATTACAACATCGACAGTGTCCACCATCACCATCAGTGGATGCGGTGGAGACCGTGCAGTGCAGAGATGGCTGACTGCAGGTGCACTGGGCCCACAACGACTGTGGGGAGGGACCAAAAACTGCTGCCAACTCATGCACAAGTGGCAAGCTCCTCTAAACACCCAAACATAGAGAGGAAGTGTGCAGAGATAGTACCCAGTGGGTCGCATACTGCAAATCAACTGGTACAAAATGATGTTGCTTTCACCCCTTCAGTACAGTTGGGATTCCCATGCTCATGATGATGATGTGGGTGGTCTTGCCATTTCAGCACCAGGCTAAGAGTTTCATCATAAGATGCTTCAACACTTACAGGATGCTATGCACTGATGGACGGTTTGGAAGAAAAGAAGTTTACGGATGACACTATGTTGGACAATCACACAGGATTATTTACAATTGAATGTAAATGTACTGCAAGCTAAGGTCACTACAGTGTACATTTTTTTAACATATATAATGACATCATCAAAACGAGTTGTTACTACTCTATTGAAAATGTATATGTACTACGTCTATATGTCCTTAAAATTTCCTCCCAAAAATTACAACATCCCAATATTCTAATCAGTGATATGTAGATAATTGGACCCACCAACATTTTCCCTTTCAGATCAAAGAGCTTGGCTCCTGCTTTCACAGCATCTACTCATATGTTTGCCACTTGGAGACTTGTAAAGTGAATTTCCTTCCGTTAAGATTAGACAATGGGGGAAGACCCTACAGTAGATACATGTAAATAACTGGACAGTTTTCTACTTCTCTCCACAACAAAGACCTTACTTTGGCTACTTGGACTATGAATACAGTATCAAGGATAAATGCCCAATCATGCAACATCACAAAGAAAACAGCATGCAGTGACGTCACAAAGGCTTCTCACTAGAAAAGTCACACAACTCCTGCCCCTCCATTCCTGAAAAACCTGCAATCGGAGGTCAGTTAATTAAACCTATCAAGTGCAAAACAGGAGTGAAGAAAATGAGAAATAAGTGAAACAGCTCATTCATGCCTGACAGAAATCTGCTGCCCTTTAGAGATTGGTGGAAGGAGATTCACGAAATGCTGCGGTAAATTTTCTGTCCCTAAGGAAGAAAAGATCCCATGACTGTGATTTTTGTCAGAAAAAAAATCACAATGGAAAGCCAGCACACAATCTCTGAGCGACGAAATGGTTGTGGATTCTCGAAACAAGTATTGGCAGCCATGCTGTTTACAACAACTGCTGTACCAAAGCTGAGGCACTCCTCCATTTATTACAATCGAGCATCAACTCAAAAACACACACTGACATGCATGCACACACAGGCATGCACGCACACAAGCATGCAAGCTGTTTACAACAACTGCTGTACCAAAGCTGAGGCACTCCTCCATTTATCACAATCGAGCATTAACTAAAAAACACACACACACACACACACACACAAGCATGCAAGCTGTTTACAACTGATGTACCAAAACTGAAGTACTTATCCATTTATCACAATTGAACATTAACCCAAACAAACACACACACACACATATGCATGCACGATACAAGCATGCATGGATGCACAAGGTTGTGCATCCGCACGTGTGCACACACACACACACACACACACACACACACACACACACACAGAGGCAAACAATTGAGATTTATATTTACAAGTCTAAGTATTGATTTCTAGGAGATGCACAGTGGTCGTTACAGAATGTATTTGAATGGATTTCCTCTTGGTATAAGCTAAGTATTTTAAGGAAGGAAACTTGCATTAATGACTGAATTCCTGAAGGGATACCTCAGTCCCCAATCATAAGTAAAATCTTCATCTACTTTTGCACAAGGAATATCACAGTATCATGTTGACCAAACCACTCTGGAGAGAGAGGGGAAAAAAAGCATAAATGTTGATATTTTGAGTAGTACATTAATTTAAGCCAGAGCAAGTTCGTATAGCAAACAAAGTGTTGAAAGAAGATGAAAGACTTGTTGTATGGAGAAAGACCTACTCCAGTGAATACCATTTCCTCATAATACCACTTAATTTGCTTGACAGAAAATCATAGTGGATCTGTGATGTTTGAAAACATGAACTCTGCGAGTCTGATCAGAGATTAGCCACTGATGTTCAGTATCAATCACAAACTTTTTTCCCCCAATATCAAAGCCTTATGATGACCATCACCATCATTGTCAATAAAATATTTTCTAATGTGAAACTTCAATCTTCTGTCCTTATTGATACATCCTTGCTAATTTCTTCTAAAAGAGTATTAGCAGACTATCTAACACTATGTTACATAAGTCCTTGTCTACTTTTAAAAACCATACCTGCATAATGTTGTACATTACATAGTCACATGTCTTACAAACAATATCTGCACCACGCCATAGACTACTAAAGTCATCTTTCTTTTGAAAAAGTATCTGCACAATCTTATCATAGTACATAAGTAGGAGTACAATACAAGTTTGTGCATTGACAGCAACGGATCTTTTCCTGTTTTTAGCGTGAGGAAACATACTAGAGCACTAGCAGTATGGTCTGAACCACTAATTATACTTCCTTGTCACGACAAATGATCCATAAGGATCACCTGGCCACAGCTGTTTCAATGCCGAGACATTTGCAAGTCTTGAGACTGACAAGGTGAGACAGATGTTGGCAATCAGTCCGGTGATGGAGATAATGGTCTGTCATCTTTGCATTCATCAGAAATCCCTCCACATGAGCTGATGAAGATATTCTCAAAATGATAATTGCCATTCTCAGCATTTTTGGAACAACCTTGTTTCATTCCAAGCTCAATTTCCATTGTTCAAGGAGACCGTTTCAACAACGAGAGATCCAAGACTTATGGTGCAGGCAGACTTGTTGCATTGATCATTTTTCCACCTTAAAACTCTTCACACTGTAGTGATCGTTGAGTTGATGCAATGTCAGACTTGTCTTTGCTAAGCCCAGACAGGCTCTTGCCTCTTTTCTGTAAAGCTCCAACACTTTCCATGAACACCCTGCTTCAACACCATCTTTCTGAAGCCAAGGGTGACACAACCCCTCTAAGCCCCTCCTGTTCAAAGGAGTGCTGGAAGGAAATGACAGTTTCACAACTAAAAGCACATCGTTTTCATCTCTAGTGGCATCCCTAGTATCTAGACCTGATGAAGCCAAATGATCTTAAGCAGCATTTTCAAAGTCTAGCACACCTTCCAGCTCCAAAATGTCCTAAAGCAGCTGTGAGGAGGATGGTAGATATACGTTGCTTGGGAGGGGATGAGTGTCGTACTGCAATGTACTGGCATGTGGATTCTGCACAAGACCAGAGGGACAATGAACGAAAGCTAGAGACTCTGTATCTCAAGGGAGTGTCTCTCCAGATGCCTGTGCATGAAGACCAACAGGACAATGCAGGTGGCCCTGAAGGGACTCTTGGAGCTGTACTTGCATGCCCCTTTGCAGGAGAAAGGAAATAAAGTGGTATTCATGCGTGTGAGTGCATGTTCATACAACTGTGTGTCTGCATACATGCGTGTGTGTCACAAGCCGTGCTGGGATGTCACTGAGAATTACCATGGGGTGACACTGCTGTGGAAGGAGCAGTGGTCCTGGCCAAGCATAATGAAGGGTCCTACTGCTGTGGTGGTGTGTCAGCTGAAGCACCTTCTGGAGGACTAAAGGACATCAGGGGGTCACACCTCTGCAGAAATGTATAGATCTCTCCACGTCCAACTAGACTGGGACCAGGAACCGCTAGAAATGCACAGGGGGCACACTGCAGTGGAGATCACCCCAGTCTACGCCTACAAGGTACACTAGGAGGTCATGCTGCAGTGAAGGGTTTATTGTCTCTCTTTGCATAGTAGTAGGGGGATGCTATAGGATGCTGGGGAGTCACACTGCCGTGGAGGGGTGTCTCTCCAGGTCCCTGTGCAGAAAGACCAGGGGGGAGCGGGGGTTGGTCCAGGGGGCGGAGGAGGTGGTGTTGCCGTTGATGTCGCGGGCAGGCCCTGGGGGCTTGGGCCTGCTCTGCTCCTTGGCAAACTCTGCCTCGAGGTCATCCATTCGAATGCTGCCCCTGGTGAGAGAGGTCAGAGGCGAAAGATTAAGAGGTGAGACATTTGAAGTAATCCTGGTACACCGGCACAGTGAATCTCATCCTGAAATAATTTGCTCATCTCATTATTAGTCTGATGTAATTTAAAGGTGATCAGAATAAAATATTTTAAAGAAACATACAATGCAAAGACCAGTGAGATGTATTTCATATTTTGATCATTTTGCCAGATTCTAGCTTTCACGGGGTGAACAACAAAGGTTATCATGTATGCGGAAAGTAAAAACAGACCCGCCTTTTATTTAAAAAAATGAAAATGGAAAAAAAAAGAGAAAGAGACATGGTCAAATATATCAAAGGGTTAATGTAGCAAACAACAAATTTACAGTAATTAGACACTGACAAAATGTACACTTGATATCTATGGACATGAGAGGAAACGGCAGAGGACACATTTAGCCTTTTCTGGAAACTGTTGTCATTTTGTGGCAATGGTAGTAAACAAGTCACCAGCACGATATGTTTTTAAAAATCAGTAACCGATTTTTACAGAGTATACAATTTCCCATTAAATCTCTTTCTTCGTCTGCTCGCAATGCCTGTCAGTTTATCCGAACTAAAACTAGTAAAAGTCTAAAACAATACGACCAGCAATCTCATATGAATATAGTAACTGTTGTGAAGATTCTAGATCATGCTTGAGTGTCGCAGCATGGTTGATTTTGTACATCGGCCAGGTCATTGCCCTGACCCACGACCAATTTAGGCTAAATATGTCTTGTTTATGTCACGTGACATCAGCTGATTTAGAGCTCGACTTTCTAGAGACTGTACGTGCCGCTTCATTCACAAAAGATCTGGAATCTAGGGTTAGGTATAAAAGGAGCAACAAAGCGAGAGAAAGAGAGAGAGAAAGGGGAGGGGCCGCTATTACGGAGGGCCGCTATTGCGGGATTTTTTCAACAAAAGTTCCTCAGGCATTTTTTTATTCTTTTGTCCTAAAACGCCTAAAAAACTTTAATATTTTTGTTACTTTTTTAAACTTAGACATTTTTTCGTGTTTTTTTTTTCTATTGCGGGGGGCCGCTATTGCGGGATTTTTTTTAACAAACGTTCTTAGGCCATTTTGATTCTTTTGTCCTGAAACGCATTAAAAAAAAATGTTACTTAGAAGAAGAAAAACTTAGAAATTTTTCGAGTTAGGGCTCAGGGACCACCCATTGAGAGTCAAAAGTGGGATGGAGTTAGAATATAAAGCTTCACCCGTTATTGATAAAAACTCTGGAGAGAGAGGGATGGGGAGAGAAAGAAAGAGAGAGAGAGAGAGAGAGAGAGAGAGAGAGAGAGAGAGAGAGAGAGAGAGAGAGAGAGAGAGAGAGAGAGAGAGAGAGAGAGAGAGAGACAGACAGACAGAGAGAGAGAGAGACAGAGAGAGAGAGAGAGAGAGAGAGAGAGACAGAGAGAGAGAGAGAGAGAGAGAGAGAGAGAGAGAGAGAGAGAGAGAGAGAGAGAGACTGTGATACCGTCTTTGAAGGTCATTTCATGACAGACATTAAAATGATAGCATACTCGATGTAATGTCGGGCAGTAAAGGGCCGATTAATTAAAAATGGCTCTTTCATTCTCACCGCCTACCGGAAGGAAGGCGGAGGAATACCGTGTTTGTTCTCTGCACGAGAAAAGCTTGCACGGCATGAATTGTGACATCAAAGAAATCACGCGCTACCGGAGTGTTAGGGCGCGTTTCTTAGGCGGTTTTTAAAACAATTGAATTGTTTAGAAAATCTGGCCACAGAAACAAGTAAAACGTTGAGCACTCTTTGCACAACAAAGCGACAAAATTAAAGTTTCAAGAAATTCGACAGAAAAAATAATGTCAGTTAAAGTTTTAATGAACCTCCTGCAATTAACGTTCTAAAAAGTGAGCAGAAAAAGTGGACGCGTCACTCTTTTTCACATAACTTTCCTAAAAGTTAATCAAGGATAAATAAAATTTGGAGACGCTTTGCCCAGTTATATTGTGTATTACATTTGCAACATTTCACTGGATTTTTTTAGAAATGGGTTCACAACAGAAGTTTCAGAAAGCATTTACCTGATGCGTTAAGAATTTTAGCAGACTCTGCAGTGTTCTTATGGGTATTACCTGTCTCATGCTGCCTATCTTATGCCTCGAAAAAAGTAACAACAATTTTATGTTTTTTATGCGTTTTAGGACAAAAGAATCAAAAAGGCCTTAAGAACTTTTGACCAAAAAATCCCGCAATAGCGGCCCCCCGCAATAGAGAGCCGACGCCGGGGGGGAGGGGGGGGGGGGGAGGGAGATAAATCAGGGGACACCTGCAGTCCCTGTCACGTCACGTGACCGCACAGCCAGACCGACTTGGAGACTGAAGGCGCGTTTTTAGGCAAGTGGCTCGCCTCGATGGCTAGTCAATGGCGAGCGAGACGCAGCTACGGTTTATGAGCGAGAAACGTAGGCAACGCCTAACCCTCGAGATTATCCGCCTAAGAAACGCGCCCTAACACTCCGGTAGCGCGTGATTTCTTTGATGTCACGACTCATGCCGTGCACGCTTTTCTCGTGCAGAGAACAAAAACAGTCCACGGTATTCCTCCGCCTTCCTTCCGGTGGGCGGTGAGAATGAAAGAGCCATTTTTAATTAATCGGCCCTTTACTGCCCGACATTACATCGAGTATGCTATCATTTTAATGTCTGTCATGAAATTCGACCTTCAAAGACGGTATCCCAGTCTCTCTCTCTCTGTCTCTCTCTCTCTCTCTCTCTCTCTCTCTCTCTCTCTCTCTCTCTCTCTCTCTCTCTCTCTGTCTCTCTCTCTCTCTCTCTCTCTCTGTCTCTCTCTCTCTCTCTCTCTCTCTCTCTCTCTCTCTCTCTCTCTCTCTCTCTCTCTCTCTCTCTCTCTCTCTCCCCATCCCTCACTCTCCAGAGTTTTTATCAATAACGGGTGAAGCTTTATATTCTAACTCCATCCCACGTTTGACTCTCAACGGGTGGTCCCTACGCCCTAACTCGAAAACATTTCTAAGTTTTTTTTTTTAAGTAACAAAAATTTTATGGTTTTTTATGCGTTTTAGGACAAAATAATCAAAATGGCCTTAAGAACTTTTGACAAAAAAATCCCGCAATAGCGGCCCCCCGCAATAGAAAAAAAACGAAACATTTTTTAAGTAACATACATGTTATGGTTTTTTATGCGTTTTAGGACAAAAGAATCAAAATTGCCTGAGGAACTTTTGTTGAAAAAATCCCGTAATAGCGGCCCTCCGCAATAGAGAGCCGACCCCGAGAGAGACACGACTTACACGAGCAGCAGTTGCGACAGAGTTAAGGTGAGGGCTTAACTTTGTAAGGAGCGAGTCCTCTGCGACACTGTGCGTAGAGTGAAGTGAGCTAGTACGACGACGAATTACTGTTGGCTGATTTTCACCACTGTGTAGCAATCAGTGCGTGAATAAAGTTAATCGAAAACGACCACCAGTGTTTGTCACTTCGATTTCCCAGCGCAAGCCAGGAGAACCCCCGCACAACAAGAGTAGAGTGCAACATAACCTTCGAACATGCTAACAATGAATTTTCTTTTTTGGTCTGATTAATATTCCAGCTTTAAAGAGCGGGAAGTCGTCATCGTTACATGTGAATTTGGACTGATAACAGGTTGTTGGACGATATCCATGAAAAAATACAATGCCCTTCAGATTTGAAGGATGGCAAGTAACATACAAGTTCGTCCCTACCAATCTTTTCCGGTGCCCATTCATTATCGTCCATAATTTCAACAAGATGAAAGTCGACAACTTCCTGTTCTCAAATTCGAAGGTACCATAAACCCAAGTTTGGCGCCGTCACCACTGGTTACAGATATGTGCCTACAGCTACTGAACTGGTGAGGCTGGATTTTGTTTCTTCATGCAAGGAATGTAGATCGTCATTGATTCAACTAAAAATCAGCAGTCGTTAACTACAGGAGAGATACTTCCCAGAAGTTTGCATCTGGAGTTCGCTAAATATTGCGTTGCTGACCCAATTAAGCGACACCTCTAGCGTTGGAAAACCATCTGCACGACTTTCAATAGTCTAAGATGTTCGCTATATATGGGAGTTATCGTGTGTGAGTGTGAGCAAGTGCTACACAGGCGTTTCCAATACTGTGGAAGCCGACATCAAGATAGAAAATATATGCATTTGCATCGATTAATAATACTGTTGCATGCACGTGGTCTTTAACTCGCGGTCCGTCCCAGCTTGCGCCAGGAAAGTAGAAGCAGGACAGGCGTGTGTTTTCTACAGGATGTTTATTCCCGGACTGGTCAACGCTTCTAGCAATCACTCGTGCACCCACAGTGGCCACTCCATTCAGCGTGGCTGAGACTAGTGATACTACATCTCTGTGTTCAGAATGTGGCCACTCCTGCTGCTCAGGCTCCGACAGCCTCTCAAGCGCTCTCAGCTTCCAGTCACCCATGCTGGACAGGCTGCGCCTCAATGCGGCACCGACAGCCTTCCAAGCACCCGCTTCCAGTCTCCGGTCTCCAGTCTTACTCTTAGTCTCCTCTCTCGTCTATCATGTACATACGAATATATAGTGCCGTGCTTTGGATTCGAGAGTATGTCCAGCGATCCCCGCCCTGCCACGTCGGCATACTCGAGGGCCAATCGGTGGTCAGATGCTTACTGCGTAGGGGGATGGGGAGTTTACAGTCCCCCACCCCACCCCCACCCAGCATTCCTCTGCGCGCTGACCAGGCAGAAATCGCCTCCACCCCCTCTCACAGACAAATTAAGGAGGCGCTGACTCATTCTGACCCCCCACCCCCACCCCCCCTTACAGACAAAGGCGGGAAAGCCCCTCGAATCTTCCACAGGCACTTTTACATTACATTCACATCCGCAAGCATTTCACATTCCTTCGCAACATACTAGTGGCTTTAAGTTTAAGCTATGCGAAGTCGGGTGACTGCACGTTCGGTGTTCTCAGTGGACGACAAGCATTCGCCTTCCAGATGAAAAACTAACGTAACAACTATATACTACCACGACAAAGTCTCTAGATAGCCTATCTGTTATTTACGTGTACATTCACATCTGTGCAGATTAATGCTGTCCCACAGATGTTTGTTATCAAAAGAGGAATGTTGTCAAGAGTCAAGCACATGCAAATGTCAGTCAAGGTAGGGTGGGAAGATTAATAAACAAAATCAGGACTGACGAAGAATTCTAAAGAAGTCTACATGTTAAGATAATGTGTTGCATATGGGGAAGGATGATGTAAATAGAGATAGAACAACTCTTCCAATTCTACATGATATGGCACCAAATCCAAGGTTTCCGAAATCAAACATCAAAGGTTGTTTAAAAAAAAATCTGTTTGAAAGGCCTATATACACAACAGAAGCGTACGACTACGTTTTTGTTTTCTCCCTTATTAATTCCTAGATGTGTCAAGGTAGATTTGATAAATGACTTTTTACCATGAATTCTTGAGCTGATAGTGATCAATGGGAAAAGGGGCTGGAGTAAAAAGGAGGTTTTAATGCGGGGGGGGGGGACGCGGCAGAAGACCTATTGCAAACGACTAAACGACTACGACAGAAGAACTCGTGAATACAGTTGGTGAAAATAGATGCAGGACACCAGCTTTGTGACGGCAGTGAAGGCAGCATGCACCGCAAGCAACAGGACAAAGGGGTTGCTTTGGAAAATGCATACATACTGTTACTATGTTACAAAGCTTCTGTGTCATGCCTAAAAGGAAAACAGGCAAATATGCATCACACATTCATTATTGTCATGGTATCACAAAATACATAGCTGCCGGTGCGCTTTTACTACATTCAAGGTTTCGAACAAACAGGGACTGAATTATGAATGTTTAAACGGGATGACTGTTTCAAAGCCAGAAAGACAAACAATTCTACATTAGACTGTCTTCAGCATCTATATGTACTCCTTATTTGTTCTGAAATAATCTTGCACGACAGTTTCACCTACAGAATACAAACATCTCGGTACACAAACTTCATGCATAGGCAATTTAGCAGGAGACAATGTTGCTATGGAAAATTTAGAAAACTTACTCACTACACAGCAAATTGTAGAAGGACCAACTTACTTCTTCTTGCCGAAGAAGTTCTTCAGGGACGTCCGGATGCTGGGTTTCTTCTTGGATCCACTCAGATCCTCTGAGGACCGGTTCAGATTCTCGGACGATGAATATGACTTAGAATCACGCTTCTTCCTCTTGTCCTTCTTACTGGTTGCCTCGTCCTCCTGATGAGATCCTCCCGAGGAGCGAGTGTCCTGGAGAGGGGCAGCCTTCACTGGGCCCATGGCAGCAGGGAATGCTGCAGCAGCAGAGGCCTGATGCCCTTGAGCATCCTCAGTAGGGACGACCCTCTTGGGCGCCGAGGGCGGCATCTTGGCGACGCTGAGGAGGCTGGCAGCGGTGGTGGGTTTGACGGCCAGCTCGCACGTTTTACCTGGAGACTTTTCTGCGCGGTCGGGAGACATGCTGGGGTTGGAGAGCGAGGAGAACCCGTAGCCTGAATTGGGAATGGGGTCCCGGTCTGTGTCTGCTAGACTCTCCAGGTTCAGCCTGAGCTCGTTCCTGTCGAAGATAGGCCGGTTTGAGTCCGACTCGTGCTCCTGCAGAGGGGAGTGCTCCTGGCCTACAGAGAACATTGAAGCGGAGCCCAGCCCCTGCTCGAAACCCTGAGAGACGTTCCCCATGTCTCCGTCCTCCTCGTCCAGGGCCGCCTCTTGCCGCAGGCTGTGGGCCAGGGAGGAAGCGATTCCTTCTTCCTCTTCCTCTTGACTCAGCTCCCCGGAATTGTCCGTCTCTACCTCATGCGGGTCTCCTTTGTACTCTCCATGTAGAGCCAGATCCTGGAGGTTCCCCACCAGCAGCGGTCCACCTCTTGTCTCATCCTCGTCGTGCAATACGAAGGAGCTGCTCGCGGGCTGCAAGCGGTTGCACAGTCCCTCCACGTACACCACTTTGCCATCAATCAGTACGGGAGCTCCCGTCTCCCTCGGGGAGTTGCTGAAGGAGCTGCCTGAGGACACGGGGTTGGAGGTGATCAGGAACTTGTTGCTGTGCTGGCGTTGGTGCGGGTGAGGATGGTGGCCGCTGGGGATACGAGAACGCCCGTCGTAGCTTGGCGCACCCAGACTTGTCTGGGGTCGGGCAAAGAGGCGGTCATGGCTTCCCTGGAAGTTTTGCTCGGGGGTTCCAAGAAAGTCTACAGCAGACGCTGGGCGCATCCTCGGAGAGGACGAGTAGCCGGGAAGGAGGTGTGCGCCATAGGCGGGCGAGGGACTACCATGACGTCCCTGTCTGTCGGTGACCTGCTCTCGTCTCCGCTGCCTCTGACGTCGGTAGCGGTTGCTGCGATCGTGTGGAGGAAGGTGAGCCACAGTGTGCATGCCGTCCACGAGGTAGCCGCCCCCGTACAGACCGCTGTGGCTCAGGTCGGGCTGGCTACGCGCAGACATCACGCCTCGTCTGCCATTGCGCATTCCATACCTGTCCACGTGGTCTGGAGACAACCTGCAGATGTAGAAAAAAAATCATATGATTTGGGAACGCTTTCTGTTGTGAACGTTGTGACGAAATTATCAGTTTAAGGTGAACATCGGTTGATACATTTCGCAAATATTCTTAATTTCTTATGCAAAAATGTATTTACTGCGCACGAAATGATCCAGCCATGGTTGCAGTGGCGTGTTCAAGAGGCCTACCGGTACGTACCGGTACGTACCGGTAGCATCTTGAACGACTTGGTACGGCTACCGGTACGTACCGGTACGTACCGCGCCGGAGAGCCGTTGCGCCCGCTGCGCCGTGCATAGCCAAAATGGCTGCCTTCGGGGAAAGGAAGAAAGTCATCATCACAAATATGCGCTGTGGCACGCATTTCGACCTGTGATTATTACCCAGCCTATGCGAGACGTTACAAGAAGGTAGGCTGATATTGTACTTTTCTTTTTTAAAAGAATAACTGCTCTGAAATAATTACCGGGCAAGATGTGAGCAAACATTTCAACGACAGAGCAAAACAATTTCAAGGGAAGCAACTCTTATTTCTTACATTTAGCCCTTGGTTTGTGGTGTTACCTCCCTTGAAGAGTGCATCGAACTATTCTTGCTTACACCAAGTCAGCACTGTCGTTTTGACATAAATTTCTATTCGAGCGATGTCGAGCATTCATGCACAGCTACAGCTTAACGTATTTCATCAGCTTCCACAAGGAACAAGCAGTCTGCAGCTACTGGTTTACTCATTTGGTTGAGAAGCGCAATCCGCGGCGATGAGAAGGCATCTTGGCTACCGTTGGGTCATAACGAGTCGTTCAAGAAGGCACACCGGTAGGTAGGCTACCGGTAGGCTACCGGTAGGTCGTCTTGAACACACGGCTGGTATATAAAAAACTAGATTAAGTGGTTTGTTCAGCGTTTCCATCTGTTTTAATGACTAATCATTCACATTAACTCGACGACATTGAGCTTATGAACTTATTTCATTGAAATTTATTGAAAATAATAGCTTCTAAAAGAAAATTCAGGAAAGGAGAGAATTAAGGCAGACGGCTGCGGTAAGGGAGGTAATGCACTTACGCCTTGTCTGACGCCGAGTGCAGCTGGCTTCGCGAGCCATGAAAGTCCTCGCCATTGGAGTGGATGCCCGAGTCTCTAGCGCTGGGCAGATGGCTGTTCTCGCAACTGCTGCCGCTGGCGCTGGACCGAAAGGACTGACCTTTACCCCCAAACCTGCAACGCATGGTAAGGACCGATCTCAGCAAACCACGACATTTTGAGATAGTGCTGTTATGCGAGAGTTGCTTGCAGTTTCATCATGTATCACCTGCATTTCATTTTCAACCACAGCTAACTTTGTCACTCCTGCAACCAAATATTGCATCTTTTTTACCGTGTTGCGCTTTGTCAAAGCTGCATGTTCTCATCACTCAATGGTTCATGTATGCCTAGTGCTATGTAAGATTGTGCATTTTACCATATCTTGAATATAACTCAATTTCAGAACTTGATTGAAATCGTTGACTTGTACTTAAGTTGTACTATGTGCCCGCTTTAAAATGAATGAACAGAAAATAAAACGATCATGGGTTTGAAAAAGACAAATGCCAAATGAAGAGGACACACTAAGTGTGTGGCGCTTGTTTCAGAGAGCGAGTGTTTTAGTTTTTTCCCCTATTATTACTGTCCTATTAGCGGCAGTTTGTAGGCTAAGCGCATGCACGCAAGCGAGAGCAGATATACATACACATACATGTGGGTGGATGCACGCACGAGCGCGTCTTTTTGTGTAGGCCTACATGTGTATATGAGTTTACCTCTAAATAGTTGTAAATCGATAATCTCCATAAATATTGTTCACGCACCTCATGTTGTCCTCCTCGACGTTAACGAAGTGCATGGTGTGTGACATCTCGTCGTTGAGCTGGTTGACGAAGGTACGCAGGTGTGCCAGGGACGACTGCAGGTAGTAGTGGTCGGGGTGCTCCGTCGGCGTGTACTTCAGCAGTTGCTGCAAGGCACAATGTCACCCCAACTGAAAACTTCACCCCAAAACATTTCTCTGAACATGCACAAATTCAAACTTTGTATTCTAATCATAAAGTCAGCCAAAAGTTTATCTTGAGTGTGGATGTTAGACTTTGACAGTGCTGGATGGCGTGGCAGAGAATTGGGAATACTGAAGCCCGTATACACTATATATGCTGCCCTAGAGAAAATAGAGCCGCCCATAAAGTCAGAGCTAGCAAAAAGCTCGTACTGTGCATGTTTCCACTCTGTATTGCCGAATGAGCCATACTTTGACATTTGCAAATTTCTAAAATGGAAATGCATATTTTTCGTGGACAACGACGCAGTGGCAACAAAATCCACTCAGGATAAAGCAACAAGATCTCAACAACACCCAGTCTCTCTCCCCCCCCCCCCCTCCTCCACGCCCCTCCGCCTCCACCCCCACCCCCGGCCTAAAGACCAATCCGTTCTATGTATTATTCATACAAACCTATTTCTGGAGAAGACGGATAGCCTCGAATTTATTGTCGCAAACAAAGCAAACAGACCGCCGGAAGATTTTGTTGCCAAGCAATAAGAATCATTGTTGCACTTCTGGGTCTGGTGGCAGTGGCATGAATAAAACATGACTATAAAATCCAAGGCTTTCAGAAGAGCAGATAAGCTCTTCTTTCTAATAAAATCCCTGCTAGAAAACAAACCATTTATGGGAGGCAAAGATAGGGTCAGTGCTAAATCAGGAGACGGACACTTAAAAAGAAAGGAAAGAGGATGAGGAAGTGAGTGGGGAGGGTGGATAGGTAGGTGTGTAAGTAAGCAAATATCTTTGCAGGTTTGGCCATTAAAGCAAAACAAAATATCATGTTGAGATCGGTCGCTCTCAAATCATTAGCCATTACATTAACAAGGAAATAAAATCGGCAACCTTTATATGGGCCTTAAAGATTGGTGGATTGGGAAACAGAATAAAAGCGTGTGAATATTGTTAACTTAGATCTTACCACACCGTCATGGAAAACCGATAAAATGGCTATTAATAATTATTCAAAACTCAGTCTTTGTGCACTGGCCTCTGTTTCAAGATTCTAAACCGAGAAGAAAAAAATCGGCGTCTCTTCAGAAAGGCTTAGTTGATATAGGTCAGTGTGCGGCGCAGTTCTTGATGGAGGCCTTCTCTATGACAGTATGAGTATTGGAACACACAAAGACAAGGGACGGAAGACAGCGTACCTGCAGCTGCAGGGAATACTTGGGCATTCTCTGCAAAGGCGCCAACAGCAGCGACATCATGTCCCCCTGTCCCTGCTCCCTCTGGTTCTGCAAAGAACACAGACATCTCAAGTCACGTGTCTGACGCGCCAGCAACGCGCACTCAACGTTGAAACACTTTAAATCGTAGGCACGCTAACGTGCAAGCAGACAAAAGTAAAGTGCTCTTTTTCACATTGCGACTTTTCCACACATTGATGGGTGCTCAAAAGGCGCACATTTAACCCCTGGTCATCGGGCTACCACTTATTATCACTCCAACACCATCTCAACTACCTGGGGAGAATTCAACCAGCTTGCGGATGAACGCGCCAAAGTTAGCTTTCACAATTTTCCAGCTCAGCCCTCGCAGGTACCCTTATAACTCCTGGGTGGGGAGAAACACTCACGAGCGCGCAAAACTTGCATTTTCCTGTCAAAAAATCGTGATGAAAACAATAGGCAAAGAGGCAGAGAGAGTGGCAGAGCGTCTACCTTGATGAAGGCACGGAAGCTCCGGGAGGAGGTGATCTGCTGCTTGTAGCAGGCCACTGCTGCCTGGAAGTCATTCAGGTAGTCCTGGTACAGCGCCATCAGGTTGTCCTGCAAGCAAAGACAAGGAAGTCTTCTAGTCCGCAACAGAGAGCAAAGCGTGTTAAGTGTAGATGTTGGCACAGCATTGACTAGGGCCCTGTAGATTGTTGAACAACAAAGTGCAACAGCCCAAAGCTCAACTATCATGAAAGGTTGGCTGCAGATGATAGACGCTTAACAACGCTTGCGGCACTTCTTTTTATCCCTAGAGTTGTTTTCATTAATGTCGTTCTTGGGTCACGTTATACATATATATATATATAATATATAATTACACCTTTAGCACATAGCAGCATTCAGAGGACACATTGGCACGCTTGCATGCACACGCGCACGAATAAACTCTCGCGGCACAGGACAAAATATGTTTTCTCTCCACAACAACAACAACAACACTTATTTTCTAATTTTCTCAGTACTCTAAGTTCCGACTTGTGCGGGCACTCATTACACTCTGAAGCGAGCACGCGGCATCCCAACTCTACCCATCCACTCTCACCTCCACCCGTCACAGACACTTTCTCTTCCCATCTCCCCCCTTGCTGATTGAGTCCCACTGACCGTGTGGAGGTCGGTCATGCGGGCGAATATGTCGCCCACCACACCGCTCCAGTTCCAGGTCAGCAAGCGTTCCTGGAGCGTGGCCAGCATCTGACAGTGCTGTCGGTAGAGGCGGGACAGGTACGGGGGGAACATCAGGCGCAGCTCCCGTGTCCCCAGAAGACGCGACTCCTGCAGGGGCGCCAGGCAACCGTCCAGCAGTCCCCACAGCTGGCGGCAGTAGTCCTGCTCAGACTCCACCAGCTCCTGCACCGTCTGTCTCCGTCGCCCTGCAGGGGGAGGTGGGTCGAAATTCAGTGGGATTTAGTGTGGTGTGGTGGATGTGTGGTGCGGTTGTCGTGTGGTGTGGTGCGGTTGTGGTGTAGCCGTGGTGTGATTGTCGTGTGGTGTGGTCGTGGTGTGGTGTGTGGGGTGGTTGTCGTGTGGAGTCGTGTGGGGTGGTGGGGTGGTGTGTGGAGTGGTTGTGTGGGGTGGGGTGGGGTGGTGGTGGTGGTGGTGTGGTGTGTGATGTGGTGTGGTGTGTGATGTGGTTGTGTGGGGTGGAGTGGTGGTGAGTGGAGTGGTTGTCGTGTGGGGTGGGATGGGGTGGTGGTGTGTGGAGTGGTTGTCGTGTGGGGTGGTGGTGGTGTGGTGTGTGATGCGGTGTGATGTGTGATGTGGTTGTCGTGTGGTGTGCATACATGTTACTTGACAACGTATGTTGTTATATGGCCTCAAAGCTGTGCAATAAACATGAAACAACTTGATTTACTATTACCTCTGAGGAAACAAAACTAGCAGTACAGTTGTAATCTTACCTTCATCTGTATCTCGGTTATACGGCGGGTAGCCTCGATTCATTTTCAGTGTACCCTTTTCAGTCAGCTCTCTCTCGATATCCTGAAACACGCAACAACATGCAGTAGTTACGTTCCTTCTCGTTTCATATCTTGGGAAACATGAACTTATCATAAGCAATTTTTAATGCAGAGGTTTTCACGCAGATTTCTTGCAGCATATTTGGACGGTAGGTCCACGCCGATGAGTAAATACATTTTGTTGCAACCAAGTCGTTATATTAAGAACAAAAAATGCTGCACTTCTGAGCTCCTTGCAAAACATTACACTACTACCACTGCCACGAGCAAAGACGACGACTACGACAACACAAATAGCCACGACAGCATATGTTACAAAGTTGCTCAAGCGATCCGAGTTGAACAGTTGGAATGAAGGAAACTGGAACACGTGTGATACATAGGGGAGGACGGGGACACTGACCCAGTCACTGGCGCGGGACTCCGCCCTCTCCTCGTCGTCCTCGCTGGACACAGACACGTCCAGCTCCTGGACCTTCTCCCCCAGTGCCTGGGACAGACTCAGGCTCTTGCAGGCCGCGGCCGTGATCTCAGACTCCACAGCCATCCCCCTGCCCTCGCCTGAACAGAAATGGTGTTTTCGGTTTATGTGCATACAATTTTGGTATCCACTTTCGTACCATACTGGAGACTGTTCCACCTGCTTCTTCCTTTCATTCATGACAGCGAGGGCTGCTGACGATAAAGGCAGAGGATAAAGAGGTATTACCACACAAAGCTTCGGTAAATTTATTTTGATTTACTCGTTATCACTAAAACGTCAACAAAGTTTGAGTTTGAGACGCCTCCGACATAAAGTTTGCGGAAGGCTTCTTGGAAATAATGGAAACATAACAGGATTTACCTTTAGCTTCACAACATGTTCTTGGGGGGAAAAAAGAGAAAGTTTTACCATCTGATGACTGCTTGGACTTTTTCCATTTCGGTTGATGAGCTGCTTTACTTCTTTCGCTTTGGTCACCCCTGAAAGAGATTCGACATGGACATATAGTCGAAAAAATTTAATAAGTGCCAGTTATTCTTTTAAATGACACATTCAAGAATGGTTGAAGAGAGCTAATTTATTTCCTACAATCCTGCTACGTTCTATGCACAGCCGTGTAATTGCCCAAACTTTGTTCAGTTTTCCAGAACAGAAGCCTTGCAACTCCTGACATGTGTAAAGACCAGAAGAGACTGAAACTCGTTAAGTTTCTTGCAAAATATTTACTGAGGGGGCCAAAGAGATTAAACTAGTGGAATTTTTTTTCGAGTTTACAAATCCCTCAGATACTGCCCCGTTCACCCACCACCCACCGAGCTCCATCTTGCGTGCTGTTGGTGGCAGAAGTGGTGGCAGCAGTGTCGTTGCTGGTAGTTCTCTCCTTTTCCAGCCTGTCCAGTCTGCTGGTCAGTGTGGCCTGCGTCTCCACCACCGTCTGTACCTGGCTCACCAGCGTCTGCACGTCGTTCTGGAGACAGGTACAGACACATGAAAACCGCCCACCCCAAGTTTTGGAATGGAAGTTGAAACCATGCTCAAGATTCACAGATAACATTTTCAAACAACCGTACACCTTTATTAAAATGAATGTGTAAGACAGACTGATGCGTCAATTATCTCTTTATGTCTGTTTTGAAGTCCTTCAGTCAGTTTGCCAGATTTACTTCAATCCTCTCTCTCTCCCTCCCTCCCTCTCTCTCTCTCTCTCTCTCTCTCTCTCTCTCTCTCTCTCTCTCTCTCTCTCTCTCTCTCTCTCTCTCATGATTCAGTCGCCTACTCAATAAATTTGTTCACTTGTTTGTTAGTTTGTCTCTAACTCACTCCACTCACTCACTCACCATCTCAACAAAAACTTTCATGGGCCACGAGGGAACTGTCGACAGGTTTCAAGGCACCGTCTGTCTTCCTGTACAACGTATTCTTTTGTGATCTTATTCGTGGCCCTGAAAAGGGCCGTTTGGGGTGCGGTGAGTTTTCGGAGGAGTCTCCTTCGTCAGGCAAAAGATGAGAGAGACTGGCGGTAGTATGACTGACTATATAGGAGTCTTGGAAATCCGAACTCCTTGGTGTCCAGCAAGTAAGATCACGAAAGAATACGTTGGACTAGCTGGTCACCACCCATCCCTCTACTAACTACCTTGGTCCAACCCCGGGACTCCACCTCCTTGTTCTCCTGCACGTCTTCCTACCTGCAGTGTCTGCAGCTTGGCGGCCAGATCTCCCACATGCTTCTGGTTGGCCTCTATTCCCGCTCCCTGCATCCTCAGCATCTGGTGATCTGCCTCCTGGATCTTGGAAATCTCTGACGTGGAGTGCAGCAGCATTCGCTTGATGTCGTGCACCATCTCCTCCACCTGTAACAAGCGTGAGAGGCTGCTATTTTGTCTTTGTTGAGTGCAATGTGTACTGTTCTTTATCACACGCATGCATGGTTGCAGCCCTCGATTACGTTTAGGCAATCGTAAAAATATTATTCGCCGGGTTCACCTTCCCTTCTTCCATACCTCCCCTCCTCCTCCACCCTCTCTCCCCCTCCCTCTCTCCCTCCCTCTCTCCCTCCCTCTCTCCCTCCCTCTCTCCCTCCCTCTCTCCCTCTCCCCCCCCCTCTCTCCCCCCCCTCTCTCCCCCCCCCCCCTCTCTCTCTCTCTCTCTCTCTCTCTCTCTCTCTCTCTCTCTCTCTCTCTCTCTCTCTCTCCTCTCCCACTCCCTCCCTCTCTCCCTCCCTCTCTCCCCCTCCCTCTCTCCCGCTCCCTCTCTCTCCCTCCCCCCCTGTCTCTCTCTCTCCCTCTCCGCCTATCTGTTGGTCTTCCTGCCTACCTCCTTACTTGTGTACCTGCCTTGTACAAAGCAGTTGAGACTGAAACTAACATCGCTTCGACCACCGACAGAGAGAAATCGTGCATGCCAAGATTTTCATTATTCTGTTGCACACAAAGTGCTAATGGTAAACTAACCCCATAAAAGTGGCCCGTTGGTTTTTAGTGAAATGCCATTCCTTTGTTTTCATCAGCAGTCTACAAATGTACGTGCTCTTAGTCCCAAGACATTATATGCTTTCAGACAAAATCAATGCGGGGGCTTTGTCGGATTACATGTACGCAGTGCGAGAGGTCGACCCTTGAGTAGCAAGCTCTTCTCATGCAGTGACGCACGTCCTCATCCAATGGACGCGCCTGCTGTCACAGATGCATGGGGAATGCGTTGCCCAAGATAAAGCAAGTACGAAAAACAGTCGAGTTGTCACTTGCGGTTCCCTATCACGCTGGCCCCTTCTTCCTATCTCCACCCCTGCCGTCCTGCAGGAAACGCCTACTTCTCCTCAGCAAGCATAACTATCTCAGCGTTGTATTTCTCATTTCCTCCCTTCGTAACCTCATGCCAGCCGTCATACTTAACACCAAGATGAGAAATCCCCTGTCTCAGTGTCCCAACAGAATTTTGCAACGGCACTTCAGTTTCTTTACTCCTTGTTAATCTCTGTATAGTTTGTAACGGCTGTTTAATATAGAGTCCTTGAAGCACAATACCTGGCTCTACTCTCCACTCTTTCTCGCTCTGTATCCAATCCATTTTGCATCAGAGTACTATTGCAAACGTACTAAAGCATAATTTCCCACCTTGGGTCTTAATGCCAGAATTATTTTAATACCACATTACCATTAACTACACATGATCATTGTGGTTGAAGACAGGAAGATGTAACGTTAAACTTTTCGCTAAAACGTTGTTCCCAATCCCCCCTCCGTAGGCATAATCTAAACGCGGCACGCACGCACGCACGCACGCACGCACGCACACACGCATTCTAAACTGTCCCGACGAAACTAAACAAGCATCGATCAGAAAGAACAGACCAGCAGTGTCACCACTGAGACGAAGACATTTCATCTGAGTGCGCACTACAATGGGGCGTCAAAACTAGAATACATCAATGTATATAGGCCTACGTGTGCGAGTGACTGAACTGTCCATGCTGTGCCCCTCTAGACAGAACATAAGTCACATGCGTAGGCCATGTAGCGTAGGCCATGTAGCGTAGGCCATGTAGCGTAGGCCATGTAGCGTAGTGCAATGTAGCGTAGTGCAATGTAGCGTAGGCAACGTAGCGTAGTGCAATGTAGCGTAGTGCAATGTAGCGCAGTGCAATGTAGCGCAGTGCAATGTAGCGTAGTGCAATGTAGCGTAGGCAATGTAGCGTAGTGCAATGTAGCGTAGTGCAATGTAGCGTAGGCAATGTAGCGTAGTGCAATGTAGCGTAGTGCAATGTAGCGTAGTGCAATGTAGCGTAGTGCAATGTAGCGTAGTGCAATGTAGCGTAGTGCAATGTATAGCAGCATGCCCGGGGGAGTGGCATTTGCTGTGAACTATGAAGAACGTTGCATCTTCGTTGTATATATCTTTTAAGATGTCAGAAAACTGCATTATCTGAGTGGGGAAACCAAAGGACTGATTAGACGTTCTGGTAAGCTGCAGGGACTGATGAAGGGTTCACACACCTTACATCTCTACGAGTAATATGCAGAGAAAAATAAAACCCTTGAACTAATTTTGTTGGATTACTTTTCATTTTGAATCAGTCATAGGCAGACGAGTAGAAGTTGCCGAGTTGTCTACTTACCGTGACCAGGTGCATGGCCAGACTACCATTCTCTATGCTGTCCTCCGTCCCCATCATACCTGTAACCAAAACAACACACCTGTAATCACAGAACACAACTGTATTCACAACAATACACCTGTAATCACAGTGCGCACTTGCA
Organism: Theodoxus fluviatilis; assembly: GCA_034096865.1. Classification (NCBI taxonomy): domain Eukaryota; kingdom Metazoa; phylum Mollusca; class Gastropoda; order Cycloneritida; family Neritidae; genus Theodoxus; species Theodoxus fluviatilis. The sequence continues at coordinate 7,882 of JAWQFJ010012787.1, read as the reverse complement.
ATCACAGCACTTGCAGCTACAAGAACGCATTTTTTCTCAAACACGTTGTGTTCACAACACTATCTACAATGCCAAACATATTCTTGCACTCACTGAAGCACATCTATACAGGGGCGGATCTGGGTTTTGAAAGGGGGGGGTGCAAAGTTCTTTTTTGTTTGTTTTGTATCTTATCAGCGAAGGCGCGAAGCGCCGTAACCGACGGCGCAAAGCGCCGAGCATGCTAGGGGGGTCCGGGGGCATGCCCCCCCGGAATTTTTTTAAAAAAAGGAAGCAAAATGGTGCAATCTGGTGCAATCTGAGCGTGTAAAGTGCTATTTTCAGGCGATACATTTTGCCACTGATGTGGTGGGGGGTGGAGATAGGACCAACTGTCTCTCTCTTGGGAAGCACATGCTCGAAAATGTACAGTGCTAAATAAGTTCGATGTTAATAATAAAGAATCACAATTCACAAAAACAACATGAGGAAAAAGTCTTTGCAACAAGATCATACCTCGAATTTAATAATCTTTATATGGGGGGGGGGGGGTGCAATTACATTTAATTTTACTAGTGCATTCCTATATTTATCAGCATCTCTCTCTCTGCACCCACCCACCCCTTTTTATTTTGGCTGGGGGGGGGGGGGGGGGGGGGGGGGGTGGGGTGCAATTACATCACTATATTTATCAACATATTTCTCTTTCCATTTTTTATTTATGTATTATCATTGTTTATGTATTTTATTTCTTTAATTTATTTAGTTAGTTTTTTGGCTGGGGGTGGAATTACATTTACATTACTATATTTATCAGCATCTCTTTCTCTTTTTTGTTCTGCCGAGGGAGGGGGGGGGGTGCAATTACATTTACATTACTATATTTATCAGCTTCTCTCTTCTTTTTTTTAAGCCGAGGAGGGGGGGGGGGGGTGCAATTATATTTACATTCCAATATTTATCAACATCTCTTTCCCTGAGTCTCTCTCTCATTTTTTTGTCTTTTTGCTTGGGGGGGGGGGGGGGGGGTGCAATTACATTTACATTACTACAGTATCAACATATCTCTTGATCTCTTTGTTTTTCTTTCGTTTTTGTTTTTTTTTTTTTTGTTTTTTTTTTTTTTTTTTTTTTTTTTTTGGTCCCGCTGGTGGGGGGGGGGGGGGGGGGGGGGGGGGGGGGGGGGGGGGGGGGGGGGGGGGGGGGGTGGGGGGGCGGGGGGGGGGAGGGGGGGGAGGGAGGCGGTGGGGGGGGGGGGGGGGGGATGGGGGGGGGGGGGGGGGTGGGTGGGGGGGGGGGGGTGGTTGCAAATTTGCAAAAAATATGACAAATTGCCCTATTATTATTGCAATTTTCAACTGCCCCATGGCACCACGCCCCCATAAGCACCCCACAGGCCCCCCCCCCCCCCCCCCCCCACCCCCCCCCCAGATCCGCCCCTGCTATAATTACAACACATTCATTCACAACATCACATAACATCACATAACATCACATCACATCACATAACACATCACAACATATGCAATCAAAACAACACACGACAGTACATGTACTCACAAAACGCATTTGTGACTAGGACAACACACCTGTACTTGCAAAATACACTGCCATTCCCAACAACTTATCTGGCATCACAACAATACACCTTCTTTACGACAACGCACATGCATTCGCAACAATGCAGCTACAACAACGCTCTTACACTCACAAAAACAATTTGCATTTACACAAACACATCTGCCATCAGATCAGCAACACTTGCAATCACAACAAACTTGTACTTACAACACATCTGCAATCATGACACACCTGTAATCACTACATCATTTCTGAATTAACTTCAACACATCTGACTCATACATTGGGTAGGACAACACACCTGCAAATACAGTACACCTTCAATCACGACAATTTGTCTGAAAATCGCAAATACACATCTGCTCTCAAACAACACAACTGCGACCACAACTACACATAATTACAACAGAGAAACACATAAGTCTGCAATGAGAATACTTTTGTACAGCTGCGAGATTGAGAATACATCTGCTGTCGAAGTAACAAATGTAATTGCACTTGCAATTATTAGACGTAGACGACAGCTGCTATTAGGCCTACATTGTAAAACAACAGTAATAAAACTGCATATGAGAGCTCCATCTTTGAATGGACGCAGCTGTATTTTTATTTCAATGATGTAAAAAGGCAGGCTGGAGATCTGCAACTACAAAATCACACCTCAATAACATCAGCATTGGCAGTCCCTACGTTTCACCGGCAATCGCAATAAATACTAGAACACACTTACAACGAACACGCTTTGTACGAATCATCGGATATAACGTACACCTTCATATCCTTCGATTTCGAGTCATTTTCATTCAATAATTATGACAGCTGATGGATACAAAGAATTACTGTTTTTGCGTGGGCTTGTTTATTTAGATCAGTGTTCTACTGTACATGCAAATGCAGCAGCAATATTGATGTAGTCATGGTAAACACACATGCAATCATAACACTTGCAATCACGCAAACCCCTTCTAAAAAAACATCTCTCTCTCTCTCTCTCTCTCTCTCTCTCTCTCTCTCTCTCTCTCTCTCTCTCCCTCTCTCTCTCTTCCCTCCCTCTCACCCACCCTCTCTCCCCAACCCACCAACCATCTTACTATCATTCTCTCTTCCCTTCCTCCCCCTCTCTCTCCTTCTCTCTCTCTGTCCTCCGCCTCGTCCCTCCCTCTCCTCTCCACCCTCTTTCTCCATCCTATCCTCCTCCTCTCTCTCTCCACTCTACATCCCTCTCTCTCCCCCACCCCCTCTCTCTCTCATTCTCTCTCCCTCTCTCCTCCTGCCTCCGCCCCCCTCCCCATCTCTTCTCTCTCTCTCTCTCTCTCTCCTTCTCTCCTCTCTTCTCTCATCTCTCGTCTCTCTCTCTCTCTCTTACCACATTTGAATATTTGGCCTCAAGGCGAATGTAAGAAAGGCAACTACTGCCTAATTCATTACCCTGGTAAAATAAGTTCGTTCGTTCGTTCGTTTCGTTCGTTTCTCCTCTCCTCTCTCTCTCTCTCTCGTCGTCGCTCCATTCCTCACCCTCTATTCCTCTTCTCCTCCGTCTCATCTCTCTCCTCCTCATCTCTCCTCAGCGGGCACAAAACCAGTGCTAAGTCCATTTTTGGACAAAATGGGGTTTTAATACTTTTGAATTCTGCATTCATTTCTGTTTGTTTTGATATAAGAATGAACAATGTGAGTTAATTAGAATAGGAGTTACAGGCATTTCAAGTTGGGTACTGAAGCAGCGGTCATTTTGAAAAAACGGTCTCAGAAGATTTACTCTCTTCAGACATTAAACACCTTAGCAACGGTATTTCAAACTCCGTTTCCAGCTGACCTTATTTTTCTTCGACATCCACAGAGCGGGAACGCTGAGAGAGCGGCCTTTCTAACGGTATATAACCTGAAGGGTTTCTGCAAGGGTTTAGGTGTGTTTATTGCGGCTAAAATGAGGCAATTAACGCTAATTACAGGGAGCTATTGAAACAATACATAACACAAAAGTCTTTATTTTACCATCAAAATATAATTCTTCAAAATGTTTCCTTTACTGGCATGATAGTTTGAACCATGTAGAATCTATTTTCATCAAAAGTGAAAATCACCCAGAGTGACCCTCCCTGCCTTTTTTCAGTCTCTCATCTCCTCTCTTCCTCTCCTCTCTCCTCGCTCTCTTCATCTCTCCTCATCCTCTCTCCTCTGGTACATGTGTGCATGTGTGGTGTGGTGTGTGGTTTGTGGTTTGTGTGTGTGTGTGTGTGTGTGTGTGTGTGTGTGTGTGTGTGTGTGTGTGTGTGTGTGTGTGTGTGTGTGTATGAAAGAATTGGCGTACAATTCTGGCGTGGTATCAAAGAATGGGAAGTTAATTTGGGGAGGGCCCATCAGGAGCAGAAGCAAGCAGAGAAGCATGGGTGGTGTAAGAGTAGAAGGAGAATCACGTGCAAGAAGAGGAGTAGGAGCACAAACTGGGCTGATAATTTAAGTAAAATAAAGGTGAAAATGTAAAAGGACGAATCACTAGAAGAAATATTACACATAGTCAAAAACGAAGCAGTAATTAAAGTAGTCACCATCACAACCAATACCACTGCCTCTACCATTACCTTACTTCCACACCCAGCATTACAAATCATACGATAACAACGAAGCAGCAAATCTGAAAAAGGCAGAAGCAGCAACCATACTTCAACTGCTATCCTCACGCCATAACTAAGTCGATGGAATTAAGACCCAAATAAGCAGTGAAATGACGAACAAGCTATCACTGTCGATCACACCGGTAAAGTGATAGCGTTTCCTCTGGCTAATTCACCGTCCACTGCATGGACAGAAAACGACTGGTATCACCAGGTTTAACAAAAACAAGACTATGATCAGCAACAGCTCCTGCAAGGGAATCACAAAGCGTAAAGTGCACATCGCATTAACGTCTGCCATTGAGAATGCCGCCTCCGAGATTGCCAGAGAGGCGGACTGCATTATACCGTGCCTTGAGTGTTTATCGAGTGAAGAGAAAACATTCCAAGAAGAAAATCCTCTCACCGCAACACTATCCACCAAATAATGCGTAAACTCACACAAACAGCTGTCAGCCAATGCGCTGAGGGGTTCATTCGCACTCCCATCAAAGGCTCGAGGGCGAAACCGTGAAACGACGGCGATAACAAGTCAGCAATGAGAGGAAGAACCAGTCAGGTTTGCAGATGGGAAATCACAGACCCAGTCTCTCAGACACACACACACACACACACACACACACACACACACACACACACACACACACACACACACACACACACACACACACACACCCACCAAATAAATAAAGTTAAAAATAGTATTGAAGGTAAATTCTGTGTTGCAGAAAGAAATCCACACGAATGCCTCTTTGTGTCTCTGCCTGTCTGTCTGTCTTTCTGCCTGCCTGCCTGCCTGCCTGCCTCTCTACCTGTCTCTCTGTCTCTCTGCCTGCCTGCCTCTCTGCCTGCCTCTCTGTCTGTCTGCCTGTCTGTCTGTCTGTCTGCCTGTCTGTCTGTCTGCCTGTCTGCCTGTCTGCCTGTCTGTCTGCCTGTCTGCCTGTCTGTCTGCCTGTCTGTCTGTCTGCCTGTCTCTCTGTCTGTCTGTCTGTCTGTCTGTCCTGTCTCTCTGTCTCTCTGTCTGTCTGTCTGTCTGTCTGTCTGTCTGTCTCTCTGTCTGTCTGTCTGTCTGTCTCTCTGTCTCTGTCTCTCTGTCTGTCTCTCTGTCTGTCTGTCTGTCTGTCTGTCTGTCTGTCTGTCTGTCTCTCTGTCTGTCTGTCTCTGTCTGTCTGTCTGCTTGCACCCCCCTCCTCTCTCTCTCTCTCTCTCTCTCTCTCTCTCTCTCTCTCTCTGTCTGCCCCCCCTCCCCCCCCCTCTCTCTCTCTCTCTCTCTTAGCTACTCTCTTTTCTAGCTATTCTCTTTTTTTTTCTTCTAGCTATTCTCTCTTTTCTAGCTATTATCGCTCTCTTATCTAGCTATTCTCTCATCTAGCTATTCTCTCTCCTAGCTATTATCTCTCTCCTAGCTATTATATCTCTCCTAGATATTCTCTCTTCCTTCTAGCTTTTCTCTCTTCCTTCTAGCTATTCTCTCTTCCTTCTAGCTATTCTCTCTTCCTTCTAGCTATTCTTTATTCCTTTTAGCTATTCTCGCTCTTCCTTCTAGCTATTCTCTCTCAACAATCTAGCTATTCCCTCTCTCTCCCTTTTAGCTCCCCCCCCCCCCCCCTTTCTCTCTCTCCTATCAATTGCTCTTTCACCCAGTTCTAACCTCACTGAGAAGACAACACCAGCTGTCAGGCACGTGCCGTGGGCAGCTAACGGTGGGGAGTGGGGAATGGAAAACAGGGGAGGGGGAGGGGACAGAAGGGGCTACAAGGCGAAAGAGGTTGGGGGGGGGGGGGTGGAGGGCAGGGGAGTTGAAGATTAGGGGGGCAAGGAGGGGAGGGGGTGGTTTGCAGTGAAAGTTTATGTAGGGAAGTGTAGAGGTATCTTCTTTCCCCTGCCCTATGCCATTTTTTCTACCTATCCAACCTCCCCCTGCGGTAAGCTTCTGACTCATCCGACCAGCCGTTTGATAGGCAACAGATGTTGGAGGATCATCTAGGATCTGGCATGGAGCTAGGGCAAAATGCTACAAAATGCTGCTGCCATGTGTCCCAAAGTGCATCCAGTGGAAGACCATTCACACTACGCAACGTCCTGCCAAAGACTGGCAGCGGTGTCAGGCATGCAAGGTCTGGGAAAGTTAGGCTTTTGTTTGTTGGCTGAATAACCATGGATCCTTTATGAGTACCACCGAGTAGGAAAAGAGATACCATTCAGTTTGTTTTTTATTTCGTTTGGGACCCAAACATGTAAACAGCCTTGTCCGATGAAAAACCATGGTCCATTTTTGAGAAGTATAATGCCTAAATGATAGATGGAAAAGGTGCCTACGAATGTTCGGCCTCAATTTACTTCTAAATACTACCGGGTGTACCAACATTTTCTAGACCTCAACCTCTATCGATAATGCTTGTTACCTAATTGTTTTGCTACGCAAATTCAGATTCAGTAGTCCTACCGACACATTATCTACGTATAAATGTCCACATAAGCAACAAGACGTATGTTGCGTGTCGATCTGTGTTGTGTTGTGTCGTGTTGTACGTGCCGCGTTGTATCAAGCCGTGTCGTGTAGAGTTGTGTAGTGTAGAGTTGTGTAGTGTAGAGTAGTGTAGTGTAGAGTAGTGTAGTATAGAGTAGTGTAGAGTAGTGTAGTGCAAAGTTGTGTAGTGCAGAGTTGTGTAGTGCAGAGTAGTGTAGTGTAGAGTTGTGTAGTGTAGAGTTGTGTCGTGTATTGTCGGGTAGAGCTGTGTCGCGTAGTGTCGTGTGGAGTTGTGTCGTGTAGTGTCGCGAAGAGCTGTGTCGCGTCGAGTTGTGTCGCGAAGAGCTGTGTCGCGTAGAGCTGTGTCGTGTAGTGTCCTGTAGAGTTGTGTCGTCCGACGCCTTGCTGTGCTGGGCCGTTTTGTGTCGTTTGGTGTTGAGCTGTGTCGCGTACTGTGTGGAGCTGTGTCGCGTACTGTGTCGTGTTTTATCGCGTCATGTGTCGTGTTTTGTCGCGTACTGTGTCGTGCTTTGTCGCGTACTGTGTCGTGCTTTGTCTTGCGTTGAGCATTGTTGTAATTGGCGTTTTGTGTTGTGGATGTCAGAATACTGTGTTTGCGGCAGGGCGGTTGGCCGACGCGCTTGGACCCAGCCAGTGCTCAGCTTGGCATTGAATTGATCACTATTGCTATCACGACTCCAACCACGAGCCGTGGATTTATGCCACGGAACAGCTGCAGATTCGAACTGAACTATCGCATGTCCACTTTCCCTGCAAGTAAATCCCCAGTGTCATAAAGTGCTATTTAATAATAGTATTAAACTCTCTGGAGTGGTCCAAAAGGTTTCCATAATTTATACCGTTCAGGGCCCGTATTCACAACGGCGATTTATCGGCGATATATTTTAACCCCGATTTATCTCTAAACTCAGACGATTCCAACTGTCTGTTCCGCTCTCCCTTGGCTGGAAGCCAGTATATATAGCAAAGCGCAACCTAGGATCCTCTGACGAGCGTACCTTATCTAACCGATCAAGATAACGCGGGGCTAGGGGATAAATCGAGTGTTAAAAAGATAAATCGCCGTTGTGAATACGGGCCCAGGATTATATTCAGACTGAGCCAATCATTTCATCACTGCTTTTCTGATCGGTTTTCACCTTCTACACGTTCATCACATGTCAATCCAAAATAATTTTTGAGCAAACAACAGCGCGGTTCAAAACAGAAGTAAAAC